>WWET01002196.1:108322-120239 GCA_011038615.1 Limnodynastes dumerilii
TTCCAAACCCCCCACTGGCTTCCTGTCCGCTTCAGACCTCTCTTTAAACTCCTTACCCTGATCTTTAAGGACATCTCTCGCTCCCTACCTCTCTTCCCTCATCAACATACACACCCCTTCCCGCCCTCTCCATTCTACTAACCGGCGCTGCCTGACCTCTTTACTGATCACCACATCTCACGCACCCGTATCCAGGACTTCTCTTATGCTGCACCTCTGCACTGGAATGACCTCCCTTCTTCAGTCAGACTCTCACCCACATTGCAGGTCTTCAAGCGTTCACTCAAAATGCACCTGTTCAGGTTATCCTACCCCTCCTCCACTTAACATCCTCACTGCATCTTTCTACTATTCCTTCCCCCTCTCCTCCGTTCACATCAGCAGTCCACTTTCTTTCCCTTCCTTATGTCTTCTGTAAGTTCTTCCCTCCCACTTAGCGTTAGTTTACGTGAGCAGGGCCCTCCATCCTAGTGTTGTTCCTTCCTCCACCGCTCCCCCCCTCACTTCGTACAATCTTGTCCCCCTCTGCGACCCTTTTACCCCGTCCCTATCTGGTGTCTCCCTCTCATCCTCTCACTGCGCTCTATCCCCTGCACCCTGATCTTCCAAGCTTGACACCTCGCATTTTGCCTTGCGTTCTGTGCTTGCTAAACTTATTGTAATTTTGTAATATTTTTATATTCATATTGTATTTAATATGTACTATGCTGTCCCTGTATGTATGTTCTGTATTTTGTTGTATTTTGTACGGCACTGCGGACACCTTGTGGCGCCTTATAAATAAACAATATTATTATTATTATTATTATTAACTCCCACCCCAGACCTATGTCTCTCTGTAACCCCCGCTCCAGGCCCGTGTCTTTTCTCTGAAGCCTCCACTCCACCTCCACTTGACCCTGTTTTTTACTATTCAGCCCCACTCCATGCCCTGTTTCTCTTCAATCCCCACTCCATGCTCTGTTTTTTTCTATTCAGCCCCACTCCATGTCCCTATTTCTTTCTCTCTAATACCCAGTCCATGCGCCTATTTCTTTCTCTCTAGTATCCACTCCATGCCCCTGTTTCTTTCTCTCTAGTACCAAGTCCATGCACCTATTTCTTTCTCTCTAGTACCCACTCCATGCTCCTGTTTCTTTCTCTATAGTACCCAGTTCATGCGCCTATTTCTTTCTCTCTATTCCCCACTCCATGCCCCTGTTTCTTTCTCTCTAGTACCTAGTCCATGCACCTATTTCTTTCTCTCTAGTACCCACTCCATGCCCCTGTTTCTTTCTCTCTAGTACCTAGTCCATGCACCTATTTCTTTCTCTGTAGTACCCACTCCATGCCCCTGTTTCTTTCTCTCTAGTACCCAGTTCATGCCCCTGTTTCTTTCCCTCTAGTACCCAGTCCATGTGCCTATTTCTTTCTCTCTACTCTCCACTCCATGCGCCTATTTCTCTCTCTCTAGTCTGCACTCCATGCGCCTATTTTTTTTTCTTTAGTCTCCACTCCATGCGCCTATTTCTTTCTCTCTAGTCTCCACTCCATGCACCTATTTCTTTCTCTCTAGTCTCCACTCCATGCGCCTATTTTTTTCTCTTTAGTCTCCACTCCATGCGCCTATTTCTTTCTCTCTAGTCCCCAGCCAATGCGCCTATTTCTTTCCCTCTAGTCCCCACTCCATGCCCCTTTTTCCACCTCTGGAGCGGGGCTTGTACAGAGGGGGCAGGGTTTACTTGCTGAGACCTGGTCAGTGCTGTAATTGCATTGATTTAGCACTAAATGGACAGGGAGGGGGTGGGGGATCAGCACTGGGATCTGCAGGCTCTCTCATGCTGCTGCTCCACGGTTTCACATAGTCTCTACAGTCCAGTGCACTGACAAGCTGGAGAATCTGTACTGCGGCCAGCATGACTTTTTTTTTTTTTTTTTTTAAACATTCTTTTAAAGGGGGTTTTTTTTTTAAACATGCCTTGGAAGGGGGTTTCTGCCAACTGGAAACCCCCCCCCCCCATATCCCTGTATGTGCCACTGGGTCATGTGGGTGTGACTTTGTATTACAATGTATAGTACCAGCAAGCTGAAGTACAGTGTACTGATTGCAGCCTTTTCATGATTACAGGAGACTGATCAATTAAGGTAGGCTATAGCTACCAAGTCTGTTGGTGTGAGTGTTGTAGTAAGTCGAGTGTTGTTTCTGGTTCAGTGGGAGGGGTAAAAAATAAATGGCACCACTACTGTGTAGCAAAATGCTAAATACTGTGCCGCAATAACAATAAGCAGTGGAATTTATTTCAGGGACACCATAGGCCACAGCACTTACAGTTTGATTACAGTAACTATGGAGATACTTTTTAGGTCCTCAGTTACTGCATGTGCTGTAAACAAAGCATGCAGCACTATGTATAGTTATATTTGACCTTTTTTTAATAGAACATAGTTCAGAGCATAAAGCACTAAGATAATTCATCAATGCTATACATTGAGCATGTCTTCATTTACTTTGTCTTGGATTTTCAGGCACTTTCACTAGTTCAGTAAAACTCCCTTTACTTACACTAATAATGAAAATGTCTGCATGACACTGTAACGACACAATGTTCCCACTCGTACTACCACGAGGGTCTAACAGACCATATCATAAATCTGCTATTATTGACTTTACTTTATCTTGTTATCATTTATTGCCTGCAGGAATAAAGAATTGTGCAGTAAACACTGCCAATACAACATAAGTTTCACCGCACAATAGTGAGATTAGAACACTAGTTACCTAAGATGGGGCTTGTATAATACCCTAGCTATAAAAAAAAAAGGTTGTAACACGTGGTTATATGAAATCGATTGTATACCTGAAAGTAACTTGCCATTAATTCAAGTACAGGTAAATTAATAGGCTGCAGATAAATAGTTAACTACTAATCAGTAGGAAATAACCCACAAGTTTCAAATCTATTGTTAAAGAGTAAATATGAAAACTTTACAGATGTACGTGTTTGAAATGGAACTTGATGCTTTGATGAATGGATTTATAGTTATAAAGTGACAAAGGGCCATATTCACAGATGCGTTTATATAAAGTACATAAATATACGCACATACGTGGCATTATTAAATACATGAACTACAGATGGATGAGGTCCATACAGGAAGCCACTGATCATCGGTGCAGCTAATAAAGTGAACGTTCATTTTTTTTTTAATAGTCTCTATGTAGACCTATTCTGGTTTTGCGACAGTCACATATTCAGCAAATTGTCCATAATGTCCATCAATTTTATTATACATTATCATAAAGCAATTCAATAAAAAAAAAAAAAAAAAAAAGAGAGTCCCGCGCTGGTATTGCACATGTAACAATACCTTCATTAAGAAGAAGTCTATAAAACCATACTATCTTAATATATATATTATATCATATATATTTATATATCTTAAGCATAATGGGGTAGATCCATTATGCACCCATTGTTAAAAAGTTGCTACAAATTACATATGAATCAAAAACAAAATATACACGGTTCCAGTGTCTGCTTAATTATAACTGGTGCCAATATCCCGGTAACATCTCTCACCTATCAAATACAGCCTGCCTAAGTATCCAATAGTATTAATATTATTATTATCATTGTTTATTTATAAGGCACCACAAGACCATACAAAAATACAACAAAATATAGTACAGACATACAGGGCAGGGACAGACAGTATAGTACATAATAAATAAAACAATATAAATATAAAAATATTACTTTGTTCCGTCCGAGCCCATTTCTATGGAAATGGGATGCGCTTCCCTACCGCCCACTAAAGCGGGAGGGTGAAGCATTTAAATTGTACAGGGTGGGAGGGGACTCTCACACTGCAGCGGATCAGCGGTCGTACGGACCACTGATCCACATGTCCCATTTAAGGCAGACAAAGGAGGAAAAGACCATCTCGTGGTGGATTTTCAATCCCTAGAGCGGCTACCTTTCCCTCTTTAATCACAGCATTTCAGCATCAGTCCTTTTCATGTATCTGGCACTTGCAGGCAGGATGCTGGGGAGACCTCTGGATGGAATTCCACCAAGGAGATACCGGACCGGGAAACCACCAACATGTGTTTCGCTGCACGGTTTGTTTAGGTGTCTGTTAAGGCCTACTCTGTTTTTGCGACAGTCCTGTATTCAGCAAAATGTCCATGAATTTTATAACACACTATAATGTAGGCAGTGCAGGAATTGTGGAGGTTAGTACATCAAGTAACTTGTACTGGGCTTTCTGCCCTACTGCATGGGTGCTTCACAGTGCAATAAGAACTCGTTGTAAGTGACTTTGTCAGGTGAATTGACATTACTAACTTTTTCTACATACCTTGTGGTTCCCGATGCCATACTAGCACCATCATTGATCCACATTGTATGTGTGTGTGTGTTAAATCATTATTATTTCACAACAGCAGCCTAAATTTTCAATATGAGAATGTGTACAAGTATTTACTGAGGTAACGCACTCTGCAAAAGTCAACAAAAAATATATTTCGCTATGGGAATAATACCAAACTAGGTCACTGCAGAAATTTCATTACATTACTAGTAGAGGACTCTTTATTCTCTGGGGTGAAATAAAGCAGAAACTGGCACAGATTACTTTTGGGATGTCGGCCAAATTTACATGGGATATAAAGTGCACAGTGTACAGGAAAGAAAATCTTTATTTTATTCATCTCTCTGAGCATTGGTGACTTATTTAAGAAAGCAATAACCCATGCTTCATTATTTGCATGTTAATGGCATCAATCTATTTTAACTAGTGAAATGTGTTTATACATGTTTAGGAGTTTACACCTAATCGTGAGATATTTGTTCTTGCAGTTAATCAACCTAAGAAAGGTTGTTGGAACATAATGTAGGTTATTTCAAAGTTATTACTAGGCAGCTCTTTAAGTGTTTGCCTGCCAACAGACAAGTGGAACAAGAGAATGTCTACAAATAGTTACATAAAATGAAAAACAACCCTTTGCAATGAGATAATGGAGCACCGATTTTAGGACATACAGCTAATCGCAAACTCACCCATTCATAAAAATAAAATTCTAAATCTGCTGTCATTTATAGAAACATAGAAAGTGACGGCAGCCACATGGCCCATACAGTCTGCCCATTTGTTTATTCAAAACTATACTAACTGTAGAACCTATTTACCCTCAATTTAGTTGACAATTTAGGATACCCTTATATTTATCCCAAGCATGTTTAAACTGTTCTACTGTATTGGCCTCAACCACCTCAGATGGGAGGCTATTCCACTTATCTATAACCCTTTCAGTGAAGTAATTTTTCTGCACATTTCCTTTGAATCTACCACCCTCCAGTTTATATTCATGCCCTTGTGTTCTATTACACCTCTTCCTTTGAAGAATGCCCCCTCCTCTAGCCGGTCACAACCCTTGATGTATTTGAAAGCTGCTATCATATCCCCCTCTCCCTTCTCTGCTTCAAGCTATACATGTTTAGTTCCTCTAGCCTTTCTTGGTATGATTTGTGACACAGGCGATGGACCATTTTAGTTGCTCTTCTTTGCACAGTCTATAATGTATTTATGTCTTTCAGGAGATATGGCCTCAGAACTGAAAATAGTATTCTAGGTGAGGTCCTACCAATGATCTATAAAAGGGCATCACTACTTCCCACTTTCTGCTACCAATTCCTCTCCCTATGCAACCAAGCATCTGACTTGCCTTTCTCATTGCTTTGTTACATTGCTTGGCTACCTTTAAGTCACTGGAAATAATGACTCCTAGATCCCTTTCCTCCTCGGTAGATTCTAATGTAATGCCATTAAGGATATATTGAGCCTTTGGGTTTTTGCATTTTTTTGGCATTAAACTACAGTTGCCAGACTCTTGACCATTCCTCCAGTCTACCTAGATCATCCCTCTGTACCCCACCTGGCATGTCTACCCTGTTACATATCTTGGTGTCATCTGCAAAAAGGCATATTTTCCCCTCAATACCACAATTCGAAATAGGGACAGCCGAAAAGTAACTTTTCGACTGTCCCTACTTTGTAATGAAGTATATCGCAGCAGGAACGCTTTTGGACACATGAATGATTCTGTAAGGATTAAATAAAAACATTTCAAGCGGTTTATTGAATGATTTAACTAAATTGCTTAATTACTAAATGTAAGTTCTTCTTTAAATGCTAAGACAACTCTTCTAATCCCAGTGTATCAATGGCTATATATCTCAGACAACCAAGGTTTTCCTAAAGTTGGCTATACACTGGGACGAACTATCCCAGCAGGAGGTGGCCCAAAAAACAGGATGATACTGGGAAAGGTCCCAGTATCTGTGCCATACATCTCTCCTGATGGGACCAATAATTCTAGTAAAAGGGAGTCATTCAGTGAGCTGATTGGCTCAGCTTAAAATATCAGGTGCTAGCGCCCAATATAAATTAAGCATGTCAAAGATCAAATAATTGTACCAGAGCATTTCTGATACAGTGATTGGCGATCAGAAAAATCCATCCTGACCAAACACAACAGCGATTATTGGCATGGTCACCCGATAATTAGATGATCGGTATAATTACATTCTAGTGTACGGCCAGCTTTACAGCCTCGCATGTCAGTTTAGAGCAACAAGAAAAAAAAACAAAAAACAAATCTGGCGGCTCTGAACTCTGAACATCTGAAGCGGGGTAAACATTGGTGTATTGTCTGACAATTATTGTGCAGATCACATGATAATCATCAGATAGCTTCAACCTTTTACCAATTTGTACTGTCCTATGATGCTGCAGAATCCTCTGAAACTACAGCACAACGTGTGATTAGATTTTTGGGAGCTCCTAATTTTTTTTTATTTTTTAGATGTCTGCTGCTTTCTTCGGAAATAAGTTAAGTACTGATTGATCCAGCAAAGAATTATTTCAGTGTGGACAGTATAAAGATCAGGTGCAGAACATACATGAATCAGAGTAATGATGTTGGAACATTACAAAAAATACCAGTATGTATCCAGTTTGGGCTTTTGTGATTTGTCAATAGGCAAAAGAAATGCCAGGGGTGAATCCATTGATGTGGTGCCTACGTGTTGCATGACCCATAAACACTGTTTTAATATGCCAACACAACCAATATTATATATTATCGGCCACCTGTTGCACCCATGTAGCTCTAAAGTCTTTATTTACTAATTTTTTTTCCAGCATCTCATCTGCAGCACAACCTCCAGCTACTGTTATCTAAATATAATAATAATAATAATAATAATAATAATAATAATAATACAGGACCGGATCTGTACGGCTGGAACACAATCCCCTCTCCCCAGACTTCCAACCTATGACACATCTGACAGAGAGGCCGAGATGTTCTTAAAGTGGGCGTGGCTTTGAATTACAATGTACAGTATAGACCTGCCACCATTTTACATTTGCAAGCATAGCGTATGGAATGGGTCTCGGAAATCTGTCTATGCAAGCGGAGTGGTTAGCAGTGTGATCGCTCAAAATTTCAGGTTTCTCTGCATTCAGAAATCAGAACGCTGGATGCATCGAGATCCACTATGGAAGACCTGCTACATCTGCGATTTCTGAGCATAGAAAAAAACATGGATCTTTGGATGTAGTCCACTAAGTTGAAGTATGTAGTGGGATGTGTCAGGAGAGCTTCAAAATTCAGAATAGACAATATACAAACACATACACACTTTCACCCCTATTGGGGTTAAGCAGCGTTAGGTAAAATTATACATGGTAAAACCTCAGTGGGTCTCTACATGTTTTTGTCCAATTACAAAAGTTATTTTTTTTCTAATACACTCACTACACAGTGCATGTTATACTAAAACACAGTCTCCACATGGATAATTCAATACTGCATTCAGCATTTGTTATTTCATATTCAACCTCTCTGTGTTCATTTACACAGTCTCACAGTGTAGCAGAACAGAAGCCAAATTGATTTTATTTTTCTCAGATAATTCTGGATTCCATTGTATATGAAATAAATGAAAATAGATCATTACAACATTAATGTTCTACACTTTCCAACAAACCTTTCAGGCTATCCTCACTATGCATATATGGTAGGATTTCACAAAAACGAATACGAAGAATTCTATAAAAAATATTCTATTTTGGTACAGTTGTTAAGGCATTATTATAAAACTAAAACACCATCAATACATTGCTTTGAATTGTACTATAAACCCCTCTGGCATTTTACAGACTCAATTATAGTGTTATGTTTATTGCAATGCATTGTGGGGGATACAAATCCTGAGGTCTTCTGAAAACAGACAAATGAACATTGTACCTAACTTGCAACAAAGGAGTGATTGTCTAAGAATACTTGAGAAAATCATGTAATAAACAATGACCAAACTCTTCAAAAATATTAAAACCCTCAAAATTTTTGTATGAATGAATAACCTGTATAAGGATGGAAAGACACCATGGCAAGAGATATGTTCTAACATTTATACAACCATATACAAATGTGGGAATTGTGTGATGCCAAAACACATGAACCCGAGGAGATATACCAAAATTCAGACTCATGCTGCCCCATATAATGCTGAGAACTCTCACTGGAGCTACGTACTCAAAATTGAGGTACATGTAGGAGAAGCTTCATGTGGGTCTCACAATGGGCTGGATTTAGACTTAAGTGCTTGAAATTAGTTACTTTTGGGCTAAACCATGTTGATTGCAGGGGAGTCATATTTCATCTGTTGAGAGGTGATGTTTCCTATCCCAAGTCTTTATAACAGTTTGATAGTAAAGCTGGTCAGTATCTGTGTGCAGTAAGCAATTCAAAGATATACAATGACTCCCCCTGCAATCAACATGGTTTAGCCCAGGAATAACTAATTTCAAGCACTTACTTAAGTCTGGATCCAGCCCAGTGTATGCTGAGAAATGTTAATGGTTCCAGCTCCCTGGAACTACCATTGTGGCAAGATGGACATTTGTCACAGACCTAGCAACAGCAGCGTGATTTCACATGATTGAAGATTGAAGACTGAAGCGGTGTATGGATACTTGGTACAACCTATTTTCTCCATGCATCTCACTTAGGTGAAAACACAGTAACGCTGGGTATGAAGTACAGAAAATATAACACAATGCAATTAACCATTTTGCAAATATTTAAAGTCACGGGACCTGATCCAAACCTGCAAATGTGTTCTGTATACAAGTCCGCATGAAAGGGAAGTAAACTCTGTCAATCCCCTCTCACGTTGGGAGTTCTGGACACTGACATGTTAAGAACCCTAGCTTAAGCTCTGCATCCATCCGAATGCGTAACATCTGCCTGGGACGCAGTCTGTACCAGACACCCGAATTTCGCAAGAGTGTATCGGACAGACATCTGGATCAGAGTACTCATTACCGTAAGACCTGGGATTTTCTCTCTACTTAAATGATCCCGATAGGTTCAGTTGAATATTTCAATATTCACATCCACATAGGAGCCGATAATGCTGGATATAGATTCAAAATCATTGGCTTCAGCCTCGGGACAGCTTAACATTTGTAAAGATTTTTTGACATTGTTGTCCAATGTTCTTTGAAATGGTTCTGCATTATCATTGGTGCATGCACTACTCACATATCATTTCAAACACTTGTTTATAGTGTGAGCTGCACGATAATCATGTGAAAAACATAGTGTTTACCCAGCTTTACATGTACTTGGTATTCTTGCTGTTCCATACACCTGCATACATGTATTATATCTTTGTGCCCCTAATAGTGAGCTAGTGCTGGAAACAAATATAAAAACACTTGTAAAGAGTCGATATCTTTTATGTAACTTGACGACACAATAACATTGGCTGCGTCCAGATGCAGTAAACACGGACAGGCCGTGTTTTTGTTTACGTCCTTTGCTACAGGAAGTAGACAATGCCATTGACATACCATTTGGAAACCAAAGACTATCAAAGTTTAAAGAAACATATAATAATTAAGGGATTGATCCAGACCTGAATGTAAAGCTAATGGCATAGTGGATCTCTGCGTTATTTTGTACATGTTCAGAAAATATGAGCACGCAATTACGCACGTTCCAGACCTGGACGCAGATGTAAGTACACACAGTTTACAGAGAAACAGTTGCACCAGCTACAGGGCATGTCTTAGTATAGGGCGCTGCTGAAATTCTACACCTATTACATTAGCAATTAATGTAAATAAAATATATGGCAATGTTGCTTATGAATTCTATTAGTTAAAAATAAAGAAAAAAAGAAAAGGTTGATGTTTGTTTTATTCTAATTTTATTCATTACACTTTAATTTTAGTACATTCCCATTGTCACCAAAGCACTCACACAAAGTATAATGACCATTTTAACAGTGAAGTTGCAATTAGATAGCGTAAAAGGAACGCCGCTGCATTGTGCTCAGCTGTACTGTGTATGTAAGCAATTGGCCATAGTTGACAACGGATCCAGAGCTGTAGCTGCTAGCGCCTCTGGAACCCGTAGAAGCCGCCCATTACTTGCGTTTCCATTTACAGAGCACAGGATGTCATTTTATGCCCAGGTCTGGATCAGCCCACTACTCTCTCCCACTATGAATAATGTGTATGTAATGTCTAGAATACTATGTAGCATGGGTGAGGACTAGAGTCGGGCATGCTACGTCATGACATGCCCAGTCCCTCTAACACAAAGGGCCCGATTCAGACTTAAATAATATAAAGTTTAGTCGTAATCCAAAAGCGAAGGCAACTGCACCTCTGAAGCTTTATGCATATATTATAGATTGCATATGGAAAAATGACAGACAACCACAATACAGCTACATTGTGACAGTGACAGGGCACCGCGCTGCTATGTATAGTAGTAATGGCAGTAATGCTTTGTGCAAGTGCGTAGCAACAGTCTAAAAACTATACTGAAGAATTCAGGGTATAAATGCCACTGTAATTGTGCAGTATAGATCGTGCAGGGGCGGATGGACGAAGTTCTGTGGCCAGTGCAAATATGTAGCCGTAAACCGTGCATACTTACATTAACATTTTCCGTCCCTCTGTCCTTCCCTCCTACAGATGTCCCTTTGAATGCAACTGGTTGCTGCATCTAGTTGCATTTGGGTCAGGATCACAGCAAACCTTTGTTCTGGGCATGCGCATTGCGCCATTGGGAAAGCTTTTGAGTATGGATGTAAATTTTAAAAAGAAGCTGTTTGGAGGTAAACTTTCAGACATTATTGCATTATTACTTCCAGAAGATGAATAGCTTTTTTATTTTTTTACGTCTACAAAAGCACAATTACACTGTCACTGTGTCCATCACTGGCTCTAAATGCACTAATACAGCATTCAGAGTTCTCTTTGCTTCTCCTTAAAACATATTGGCCCGTATTGCTTATATTTATTAAATGATCTACTATGCATGTGTAGTAGGTTATTTACACAATCTACGTACCAGTTAGGTACCTTTAAAGATCACATGGAGTAAGTTAAGTAGAAAGAGGTGGCATAATGCCGCCTCGGGGAGTGTTTAGGTAGAAGTGGGAAGGATTTAGATTAGCCGGGGAGGGCGGGAGAGGCAACGTCTGTGTGTAGCTTCCTTCTTAAGACAAACTCCACACGGTTAGATAAGGTAGCCCTATGACACTTGTAAGTGCCATAAGGTACCTAAAAACGGGGGAGGGTTGGGGGCTGGAAGAGTAAGTTAGGTGCAAATCTGCACCTAACTCACTCTTAACTGTGAATACGGTCCATTGGGCCTGATCCAGACCTACGCCGATTACTTTCCCCAGCGTTCACTTTCCCCCGACACTCCCCCTGTGCGGGCGTATGGCCCCTTCCTTACGCCGGCTGAAGGCTACCCTAACTTCAGCCAGCATAAGGAAGGGGCCATACGCTCGCACAGGAGCGTATGGCCGCTTAGCCCGCTCTCCCACCCTCATCTAACTAGCTC
>WWET01002196.1:120523-134862 GCA_011038615.1 Limnodynastes dumerilii
ATGCGCAGATCGGCTTTTCAGCCGATCTTACGCTTACGCCCGCCGTCCTAGCGACGGCGGGCGCAGGTCTGGATCAGGCCCATTGTCACTAAGTACAAAATGCTTTAGTGTAAATCCCCTAATGAACCAAAACCATCATCATTTACAGCAAATTATGAATTTAAATTGATTATCACCTGCACCGTTTATCCTGATGCTATTTTCTTTATTTCCTTTATTAAAAATTCTTTCACGAGCACACTCATCCTAAATGTTCTACAAAATCTAAACAATGCTGAAACATAAAGGATTAACTGGAAAAACAGTAAACGTTCAACACTAACTATTTAGTACCAAACAAACCCATTCCGCTTAATGTAAGATGTATTACCCAGAATGCATGGGGCTACTTCTGGATAAAGTAGTATGGAACACACAGAGGTGTAGCCAGCTTTCAATATGAGGGGTCGCGAGATGACAAAAATAGGCCCTCTATCACAAGTCCTGTATATGGGGCTTAATATTCCCCACAGTAGTGCTTTGTTTTCCCTTATTATGGTTATAATTGATGCATATCATGCTCTATCTATATGCCCTCATAGGAGGGATTAATATGTCCCCATAAAAGCCTGTAAAGGGGAATATGGACGCATACAAAGTACCATTAGGGAGGCATATGTACTCCCTGTCATTCCAATGTATCTCTATAGGCCCCCATCTAGATGATGCAGGTGTGACCTAAGATTACATAAGCATTGCACAGTTCGGAGCCTCTCTTATAGTTTTTAATGATTACCTCCACAATGGAGCGCAATCAAGATGCTGAGCTCTGTGCGGGGGGACGGGGGTCCTTACTGTATAAGTTAAATGCATAGGAGATATGTATATACGCATGGGGGATGGGCATAAGCATTTAAATTGTAGTTAGGACTTGGCTAAGCCCTTATATAAGAAAACTTAAGGAAGGGTCTGGTGTCAGATCCACAAACCACACATAGGCGTACAGGCAGAGCTGCTCTCCAACATGCGGGGTTGTGGATACCAAATTCTGTACGATAACCTGCCGTACAGATAATTCCTCCGCGGCGCCCGCTCCCTCCTCCTAGGCATCCGGCAGTCAAACATATGTGATGATGTCACACGTTGTGACATCATCACCCAGTGCCGCGGGCCTGGGTTTTCGGAAGGGTAATGCAGAGGTCTGATATGCAGCGCATTCAGACCTCTACCAACAAAGATTTTTTTTACTAGTGTCCTGGGCAGGACAGAGAGGAGGCCTGGGGCTATGTCGGGCCCCCTCTCTGTCCGGGCCCGGGACACTAGGCCCGGCTGTCCCCCCCTGATGGCGGCCCTGTCCCCGCCCTCCGCGGCTAATCTAAATCCCTCCCTCTCCCACTTTACTTATTCACTCCCTGAAGCGGCTTAAGGTTGCCTATTACTAACTAAACTTCTTTAAAGACTGCACGGAGGCAATCTACATACCTAGATGCGTAAATGTCCTACTACGCATGGCAGTAGGTCATTTCATTAAAATACGCACCTAAGAAGCAGAAGCTTCTTAGGTGTGAACACGGTCCTATATGGGTAAGTGTGAATCCAATCCAACATGCTTAAAATATACTAAATATCATCTGCTTCTACTTCACTGCTTTCAGCATACATAAAAACACAAGACATCCCAATTGGAGGCTACTGTCCCAAACATATACTAGACAACGGAATAATCCTAAGTATAAAACTCTGCCTAGAACCTTGCCGCTGTCAGGGAAGGGGATTGATGCCCTACTAGATCCCACATTTCTCACCATGGGCTCTCACTGCCACCAGGAGGAGTGACAGCACTGAGCTGTCAGCTGCTGGCAGTGGCAGTGTGTTTATAAACAGCTCTCAGCACTCAGATGTCACTTCCCCAGATGCTGACAGAATGGGATGGGAATGTGGCCAGATCAAGTGCACAGACATAGCCTGTTCCAATATGCATGAAGGATCCTTGGCCCTAGTTGCTCGTCCCCCTTGTCTGCCACATAAAAAAAAAGGAAGAAAATATCCTTTCAAAAAGCACACTGCTCAATATTTTTTAAAAACCTTTATAGATCTTCACCTATGTCCTTGATTAATAGGTTCCTAATCATCATCATCAGGGTCTCGAGCCAGAGCCCCCAATGTTTGCCCAATATGGTTATGTGAAAAGAAACTGGACAGCTCTATAGCTGTTTGACGCAAAGGCCATAATTATTAAATCCTGTGGGGGTTAATTAGTCGCATGGTTCCATGCCCACAGGCACTGGCAGATTTTCTCACAGACTTGATTGGCATCTTATTAATCCTGATGTCACTCTAATATCTTGCTATTTCTGGGGTATTTTCTGAGTTTAGAAGCTATTTCAGGTACTTCAAAATGTCTATGGCAGAATTGATTCTCCTGGCACAAGACAGTGCATTTGAATATATATTTGCTTAAGAAGAATACAACTTACTATTTAAATATATGGGTTTTCTACAAATAAAACTATACTTTTTTTGTAGCTACTGTGTCTAGTTCAAATTGTTGTTTTGCTGAAGAACAAATTATTGCCACATTTTACAACTGCTCCCCAACAAGTCTCTCCAATTATAGCCATTGGGAGCATTTAAGATCACAGTCACCTTCTACAGTCTGCGACTTATCTATTCTCCCTGAGCGGGCACATGCCTTATAGTGGAAGGAGCGCCTTGATGCTGAGGTCTAGTACGTATGGTTTGGATCAGTAGATGGCTTCCTGCCACAAGCATCACCGATCCTACAAAAATCTTGATGTAACCACTGGACAGCTATACGAGTAGATTTTGATAACCGAGACTACTTGCCAAGGTGCAGTGAGGCCAAAACAACTTGTGGTGGTGCTGCTGCAATCATCATCCTGAGTCCCAGTTCCTGGAAAAGAGTGGGTATTTAGAGCCAGCAGACCTGGAGAGACCCACGGTGTGGTGAGCAGCTCTTCCCATCCCTGAGACTCCACCATAGTACCGAAGGGATTGAGAAATATACTGAGATGACTCTCTTTGCAAAGTATACACAGAGCAGCAATCAGAGCACTTTTCCCACCACTGCTCATCTCTGCTGTCCCTCATCTTGGTATTCCAAGAACAGGGAAAACAGGGACCCTAGGGAAGAACCTGATAGCTACTTCTATGTACATTTCTTGCTTTTAAACTAATGCTGGTAGTACTGTGGTTGCGATGGAGAAGGGGACACATCAATGCCTTTTGCCGCCAGTTTTCGGCTACCCCAGTGGCCATTTTCCTTGAGGAAGTCACCATAAGGGGCTGGATTCACAACTTCATAATTGTTGCACAACTTGATAATCTTGCATTTCTTGCCAAAGAAAAATATTTGGTAGCATATTGCCAACAACAAAATGTTCAACTGGATGGAGAGATTTCATTGTTCCGAGTCTTCTCTATTGAAGACTCACAAAAATAAAGGGCCTTTTTAGAGGTATGCCGTATTCCTAGCAGTCAAAATATAACATTAGCTTTTCTAAACGCAGTTAAGCTGAGAATAATAGATACTGGTCAAGCAATCATATTAACTGACCCACAGCAGGCTAAAAAATACATTTCTACCCACCCAATCCATCCTTGACAATCATCATTAATGCACACACTATAAGATCGTGGCTCTCTCATGTTAGGAAACAAATTAAGGATGTATTAATCTGTTTATTTCTTCACCAGGTTTTTTCCTCTTGATATCAATTGCGTTTCTTGTTGCCCACTGACACAAATTGTTGGGACTCACTCCACTTTGTTTTTCTTTGCTTTTGTTTAATGTTAAAATAGTCATGTGGTTAAAATGTATGTGGTTGTCAGTAACACAGAATGAACGAGCTCCTGGCATGAACCCTAAACGTAGGAGATACCGCCCACGTGAGAGAGTGATAAATACATTGAGTGGTGAAAGTCCAACACCCTCTGATGCTGATACTCCTAGTCAATCTGCTTTTTTAGACAAGCTTCCTCCCATTCCGCAGCCTTCTATATTTCAAGAAAAACCAGACAAACAAGGCGCGGCGGTCAGTGGAAAAGGAACATACCCCAAACCCAAGACCAGAGCCATACGGATTTAATTTTTAATCTGTCTGATAGGGTACTTACAGATTCTGAAAAGGCTGTTCTAAGCAGAGGACTTTATTTCGTCCCTTCCTGTGATCATGACATTTTGCAATGGAAGATAGATCATTTTAAATCACAGAGACAACTTACATTGAAGGAGTTTTTTCAAGATAAACCTGCTCCCCCTGACCAATCCGTGTACTCTAAATTCAAAGCTAAGTCTCAATTCGACCCCCCATGAGGCTTTTAAATGATGCAGTGGAGAAAACTGCTGGTGCTCTACCAAGGATGGGCAGTAATTTGTCAATAAATGAACAGAAAGCTTTACGTAATCCGTCCCACGGACAAAGGTGGCGCGATTGTGGTCCAGAACCTCACCGACTATCGCACATAAATAAACAGTCAATAGTCTGATGATAGTCTCTGATAGGTACATACAAACTACTTACGTCTAATCCGACAGTACAATTTAAAGCAGAGCTGGACATTATTTTATTGGAGGCACAACAGTCAGGAGATTTACCTGAGTCCACTTGTGAGGCTTTGATCAATAAGGCACCGAGGGTACCGATAATTTACACCTTGCCAAAGATCCATAAGGATCCAAACAAGCCGCCTGGCAGGCCGATAATTTCTGCCCGGGGATCAATCTATCACCCTGTAGCGGCTCTCCTAGATGTCTTTTTACAGCCATGCATGCAAGGTTTACCAACTTACCTTAAGGATACCAGTCAGCTGTTATGTAAGTTGATGAATCTACCTAACTTACCTGAAAATTTGGTGCTTTGCACGATAGACGTAGTTAGCCTGTATACCAGCATCCCACAGGAGGAAGTTATACAGGCTACTCGACAACTCATCAATGGAAATCCTCTGTACACGGGAAACCCAGTACCTCTTTTCATCAAGTTGTTGACCTTAACATTGAAGAACAATAATTTTCTTTTTGATGGGTGGTTTCATGTGCAATGGGCTCGCCAGTCGCCCCTGCATTTGCGAATGCTTTTATGTACCAAGTCGAAAAGGACTTATTTCTGAATAATCCAGAGTGTGTGGTGAAACTTTTTTTTATATACAAGATACATTGACGACTTGTTGGTGTTATGGTCAGGTACAACACAGGAATTGGAAACCTTTATCATCAATTTAAATACTTTGAATCCTTTTATCAAATTTACCTCCTCTTACAGCACTTCTGAGATTCACTTCCTGGATTTGTTGATTACATTAAAAGATGGAACATTATCAACTTCTATCTATGAGAAGCCATCTGATCGAAACACTCTCCTGGCTGCTACTAGTCACCATCCTCCTGCTTTAAAAGCTGGTCTTCCTTACTCGCAGTTCCTTAGGGTCTGCAGAATAAATAGCGACAGCAGTATGCGAGAAATCCAATTGGACAAGCTGCTACAGAGGTTCTTACAGAGAGGTTATTCCATGTCTCTACTACGGCAGGATAAAGAAAAAGCGCTGAGCATGTCTTGGGCGCAATTGTTGGCCCCCACAGTGAAATCTTCTACTCAAGAACGACTCCCTTGGGTGAATAAATTCACCCGTATGAGCCCATTTATCAACAGGGCCGTGAAAATCTTTATGGCCGATTGTACAAACAGACCCTTCATTGAAGTCACTTAGATCAACTAGGTTGATGCCGTGCTGCCAACGTGGTAGAAATATTAAGGATATTGTTATGAAGACCGACATTACCTCATTCACGACTCCTTCTAATTTTTGGACTAAAACCCCGGGCTGCTATCGATGCCCAAATTGCATCACATGTCGCCATATGGATCCTGGGAGGTTCTTTCTACATCCAAGAACAGGAAAGAAATGTATCATCCGTCATGTGCTGACCTGTATGACACGTTTCGTTGTATATATGTTGAAATGCCCATGCAGACTTGCTTATATAGGAAAGACTAGAAGAACCTTCTGTGAACGCATGAACTTACATCGTGCAGCAATTCGGAACACGTTATCAACTGGCATCGCTGAACAGCCCGTGGCAAAGCACTTCTGCATGAAATCCCATACACTTTCTGAGTTAAAGTGTAAAATTATCGATCATGTTCCCTGTTCCCCCAGAGGGGGTGACAGGGACAGAGCCTTACTTATGTGTGAGGCACGATGGATTTACCGATTGCAAACTGTGCATCCATTCGGATTAAATGAACAGCAACCGTTACAGTGCTTTCTTTAAAGTGATATTACATTTAATGATAGGTTTGGTATTATGGCCTTTAACAGACTGATGTTTTCCTATACGTCACTCGTAGTGATAGTGATTAAGTGTTTTGTTTATTTTTTATTTCTTTATATATGGTTGGCATTTTTCAAGTTTTCTCTGTGGGATACTGCAGTTAATGACTGATTATGATTGTGTATTTTACATTGTCTCTCGTTTTTTGTCTGTTTCTAGGCTCCGGTCATTGGCTGGTGTGTCCCGCGGCGTCCTGCTGTCTAAACAACCCGCAGGGATCGTGTGTGTCGTGCTGTTAGACGTCTCTGGCATCTGGGTAACCAAGCAACCAGTTTGCCGTCATCTGCTATGCGCCCCGGACCGTGCAGTGGTCGGAAGCGGCTTGGCACTTCGGGATTCATTCGCAATGGCGGCGTCTGGACAGGTGAGTTCACTTGGGGATTGGTTTTGTGGGGTATAAATAAGCTGTATACTGCTCTTTCTGTGTTTGTTCACCCTGAGGAAAGAGGCATCTTAGTCTCTGAAACGTTGGTGTTTTTCTACAATAAATCAAGTTTTGCAATTAAGTCTGTAGAGTGTATCCTCCCTTTTGAATAATATATATATCTGCAGATATTTGTAACTAATTCTCTGATTTTTATTTTAAAGATAGAAGTTCATGATTCGTAACTGAGTAATGTCTAGGGTGCCAGGCCATGTCTTGTTTTTTGTACAAATTCCCCTTGCCTTGTGCACCGGTCATATATATTACTTTATAAACTGATTTTGTAGCTGCCTCCATTTTGGATATGTGGTTTAAAGTCTCTCTGAGATTGCAGCTGAGAGGGGGTGCGGTCTCAGAGTGGCAGTTTGGGAGACCTGGGAATCTCCATGTGAGGTATCCTCTTGGTTTAGAAAGATATTGGATATGTGACCCAAAGTTGGGGCTCTATTTAGAGTTAAGATTAGAGTTAGGACTGTTCACCAGAGAAGCCTTGTAAGTGGCGAACAGCTTATCATGCATCTGCAGATATTTGTAACTAATTCTCTGATTTTTATTTTAAAGATAGAAGTTCATGAAAATCCTCTTGGCGGCGCTGCATATGTGTTGACTACTTTTCTGTAATATTTCTGTTATTGATTACTGTAACATTGCAGCGCTTGACACCAATAAAGAAAAAAAAAAAGATATGATATGAAATTTACTACAACATCTCAAGAAGCACAGACTAAACATGAAATACATAGCAAAAATGACTACTGTTATATCAAATAAGCAAAAAATAGAAATGCAGCAGTGTTCAACAAATACATTGTTAACATACATAGCCTACTGAAAAGCAATGGATGAAGGAATGCTGCCATATTATGTCTATCAACTAGTGAATTTGTAATAAAATCTATTTTCTGTAACTGCACAAGAAAATGATTCCACTAAACTGAAATATTTATAGCAGGGGAAAAAACTCAACCTATTTTTGGAAATGGCTCTTCAGTGACCCAAACCTTTGGACTCAAAAATATAGAAATAAAAACAACTAATAGAAATATAATATTTTTTTCCACCACCATTCGCCCTTTGCTGTCAAATAAGAAGACAAAAAACTGTCAAGTAGATGAAATGAAAATTAGTGGCTCAATCCCTGTTGGCCAGAATGCTTCACTTGCCATTATGTCATTATCAGCAGAAGAATATCAAACAGTCTTCAGCATTAGATTGCGAGAAAAAAAACCTTAATTTTAACCCCAGGGCATAATGCGCACAAGAAAGTGATATGAATTAGACGACTTTCTACTTTAGCTGTGACTCGGGTCATAGAGATTTCGGAGAAGGTATTTAGAATTCATCATTTTCCCAATGCATGCTGAATTATTTAGGACTGCATATTTTAACTGCTCTTTCTTATTATGCTTGAAAAAATAAACCTTTAAAGTAGATTTATTTTTCTTTTTAGACTACTGAAAAAGTTATAAACCTAAAGTTGAATTTATGTTTCCAAACTTTTTTTTTTCCCCAATAGCTTTATTTCTAAAAAGACACTTACAAAAAACTCTTAGGGGTATATTTACTAAGGTCGATTTTGCTCAAAGCGCCAAAACTCCCGGGACTTTGCTGGTGATTATGCAATCGCCGTATTCACTAAAGGCAAAGTCCCGGGACTTCAGCCTTTAGCAAAATCGATCAGGCAAACATTGCTGGACAAAAATCCTCCAGATGTTTGCCATATAAAAAATACAATTTGCCGTACACACTAAAAGCGATTTTACTAAATCGCCTTTAGTTCATCGGAAAAGCGCTGAAAATCAAAGCGCCTTTTCAATGAAAGCGCCCCACAGTGTGCCTGAAAAACACATGTCAATATATTTGACATGTGTTTATCTCTGAGCCTTGTATTAATATCAAAAAATTTAATAAAAAAAAAAAAAGTGTCAAAAAACATACATACTAAACATTTACAGACATGTGTGAATAAAATAAACATTTAAAATCCATAATATTGCCACCTACCATGTAAAATTAATACAGGTGGCCAAACTGTTTTTTAATAAACTTCTTGTAAACTTAAGTATGTTGCATAAAGAAAATTAAAATATTTCTGACTCACCGTTTAGCTGTCCTCATTCTTGGGAAGAGTTGCTAGTAGTTTATTCTTTCTTTCAAGTAATTCTTCTCCTGCTGCTTGTAGAATCTTGTCTGCTTGCTTGAAGAAGATGTTCAGATCCTTCCTTCTGCTCTTCAGCCTCTTCCGGCACTTGACCAGACAACATGCTCCCTCCTATTCTTGTGCGCCGCTACTAATGACCATTCGGTCAGTAGAGGGCACCCTTTTATAGAAATGATGACATCATTTACATTAGTGGGCTCTAGTGAGCGCTCTAGTGTTTATGACGTCATAAAAGTAGTAAATATCGCGATTAGAGGCTGAAAATCGCGGCAATATGTATCAATTTGAAATGGCCTTAAAAAATAGACCTTAGTAAATATACCCCTTATGACTGGATCCAGACTTTTGTTTCTAATGTGATGGGGTCACAGAGCAAAAAATTTGAACAGATCAGCCAGCGCAGGACAGTGCTCTTGAACGTACATACGTCAATTATTAACAACTCCCATTCCCAAGCACAAACTCTCAACAGCCAGGGACTTACATTTTATTAATTAAGTGCATGGAAATTTGCATGCAATATAGAATGGACGGGCAAATGCGGTGAGCAAAGTAGACTAAAAATGGAAGTCCTTGAATATAACCAATAACATTTATTGAATAACACAATAAAAATATGCAATATTACAACTGTGGGGTAGTTTCAAATGTGGTGCCAACAGATACACCACTTGCCTTTTTGTTCCACCTAGGATGACTAGTTTTCAGTCTCATCAAAACAAGAATAGTTATTCCATCAAAAGCTATATCAATTGCAATAGCTGTTACGTAATTTACTTGATGACCTGAAAGTGTGGACTCCAGTATGTGGGACGAACCATCAGTATGCTGAAGTCCTGTTTCATGGAACATAGGCAAAGTGTTATGAACAAAAATCTTAAGTCTGGCTTGGCCAGACATTGGATGGAGCATCATACTGATCAACCCTTTGCTTATTCAGTTATAGGGATTGAACATATTCCCCCCACAGCCAGAGGGGGTGATTGCTTTAAAAGACTGTGTAGAAGAGAAGCCTTCTAAATACAGTGCCTTCAGACCCTGCATCCAGAGGGGCTCAATCAGGCTATAGATTTTGACTTTGGCGATTGAAGGTCCCCTTTTCCCGCTCTCCCCCCCCCTCCTGATATATCCATTTAAACATACGTATTTTATCATTGAGTCTTCCCCACTTATTGGTTTACTATATAATGCCATACCTTTTTGAGATCTTATAATCTCTTTTGGTCACACATAAGATTTCACTATTCCTACACAATTTTTCTTACCCAGAATTACGATTATAGATTGTCTCAATTAATTTTTAACGGGACATTCAAATTTTGCTGAACTTTATCATTTTCTAATTTTTTTGTTAGTACATATGTATACTCCTCTTAGAGAATGAAAGTAACACATTTTTCATGTTACATGACATTTATCTCTTTGACGTCTTTAAATGCTAACTAATGGGTTCACTTTTATTTTGAGGAGAATTTTGATGTTTCCTTATTCCTTCTTATTATTCTAATTATTACACTATGTGTCTGTTTCTCACAAAGAATACTTACTAGAGAGTATATTATTTCCATATGATGGTCGCATATATAAAATATCTGATTATATCTGATCTGACGATATTATATTCTATTATGAATTTGTCCCCTAAGGTGTGAGAATAAATCCAAAGATGTCTTACTTTTTGGATTTGTGATGCCCCTGATACCCCTGGTTTTTAAAAGCTATGCTTTTTTGAGAATTGGAACATACCAACAGCTGCCCTCTTTTTCCTATCTCTATCATATTTAGAGTCTAATGTCCGTGAATAATATAAATTTTTATAATTTTTATTTTTGCTCTCATATTTTTATATCAATAATATCTCCTGTGTTTTCTCTCTCTCTTTATTTGTATAGACTAAAACTATGTCCCTGACCATGCCATTTTAATGCACACTAAAAAAAATGGTGAGGTCTCATATATGGATTTTATAACGTGTATTTGTTCATTATTTTATTTGCTTATTTATTTGAATCTACCTTTTGATGCAGAGATACTCTCTTGATAAAAATGATAAAGGTTCTTGTAAACATTAACTCCTTGTTTTTTTTTTTAAACCTCAATTTGT
Source organism: Limnodynastes dumerilii (assembly GCA_011038615.1). Taxonomy (NCBI): domain Eukaryota; kingdom Metazoa; phylum Chordata; class Amphibia; order Anura; family Limnodynastidae; genus Limnodynastes; species Limnodynastes dumerilii. The sequence goes on from WWET01002196.1 coordinate 131,547, forward strand.
AAACTGTGACACTTACCTAGGGAACCTCCTCCTTTGTCTGCCAGAGAAGATTTTCAGGTGCAAACCAATTAAAGACACTATTTAGTAGCACCTGCTGAGGAATCCAAAAAATCCTTCTGAAGAAACCGCAGATGGGCTAATGCGGTGAAACGCGTAAAGGTGTTTTTATACGTGTCTGGCCAGACCACTCATTGCTAAAATCACAAAGACTGATTTGCATACCATTCCTTCGTTACTACCAGCCTGTTCCCCCCATGGATAGACGGCATTACAACATCACCAAGCCTGTTCCCCTGTGGATAGACGGCTTCACACACCGCTCCTGCGGATTGAAGTGTGGACTGAATTACAGCTGGAGCCCTCTCGTCCCGGCTCCCAATCGGACCGTCTGTAGTCTCCTTACAACCAGCCAGTCATCACCTTCTCCGCTCCACTAGGGAGCTCAGGTTCAAGGGCACGGGGAGTTTTTTGCAGCACGAAAGACTTATTGCCACTTTCTCCATATGCTGGAATAATCCATGCAACACTCCCATACGCCGAGTGCCACACTAGTCATTCAATGACTCTTTTGTGTTCACGAAGTCTGGAGTATTATCCCCTCTTCTGCAAGATATTTTAAAAGGAATTTCCCCAAAGTCCACAATCTGGTTCATATAGCTGTTCTTTGTAAGCCTTCCAGTTACCTAACAAGTTATATTTAGCCTTCCTAACCAATTTTCAATAACAACTATCCCTGCAGGGTAATTAGAGGCTAATTATATTTATTTACTGGCCAAGTACATGTTCATTCAATTTTTTATTTGTATTGTTGCATATATGCTATATTTACAGTTGTAATATTGCATATTTTTATTGTGTTATTCAATAAACGTTATTGGTTATAATCAAGGAGTTCCATTCTTAGTCTACTTTGCTCGCCACATTTTCCTTGTGTTTTTTTTTATTTTACACTTTTACAGGGCTAGCAATCCCTGTCAATGGCGGGAGCATCCCAGACTAATTCTAATCACCGTAGTGTGCAATCCCAAACCCTCTACTCTCAAGACACACCTTTCAAAACCCATGGAAGTTTGAGAAAACCACAAATGTCTGGATTAGTTACTTCTGGCAGAGCATATGCGCGCCTTGTGTTATGCAAGGGATCTCCAGGTGTACGAAACTTGGTTCCATACAAATGGAGATATGTCCAACAGGATGGCGCATCTCCTCCACCCACCTAAGAGCATGTACATTTTACAGTCTGGGCTTGGTTTAAGTGTTCTGTGCAGATAAGTGGTCTTATGGACCGCTAATTCACAAGGGACACTTAAGGTGAAAGAAAGAGGGTAGTGACAAAGAAGTTTACTCCCCTATTCCGTGCGGATTGCCAGAACTCCGTGTGCACAGAAAACACACTGAGCTCTGAATCTGGCCCTTAATTATTAGGTAGAGAGCACTGGAGATAACAATTAATTAGGAGCCACTAATAGAAGTATGGCCAACCTGTGGCTCTCCAGGGGCCACATTTACAAAGCTGCGGGTTTGGAAACGTGGAGATGTTGCTGATAGCAACCAATCAGATTCTAGCTCTCATTTTCCTATTATAAACTAGAGAATGTCAGATCAGAATCTGATTGGTTGCTATGGGCAACATCTCCACTTTTCCAAACCCACAGCTTAGTAAATCTGGCCCCAGGTGTTGTGAAGCTATATATTCCAGCAAGCTTTAACTGCATAGGCATAGCTGATACCTGTCAAAGCATGCTGGAAGTAAGAGTTTCAGAACACCTGGAGAGCCACAGGATGGCCAGTTTGCACTAATTGATACTAACTGCAACCCAAGTGGATTACCCTATTGTCCAACATTGTGCTTCAAACAAGTGTTCTGCAGTGAGTACACTGCTCACAGGGCACCATTACAGCCACCTCTCCATTATTTTAATTTATTGGAAATAGTGAAAAGAATTTACCTAACCATTAGTTATAGTCTAGGTGCCCCCTCACTTCATAATGAAAACATTTGCAGACCTGACCGTCTTTAGGCTTAGTCTTCTTCACAAACTTGTGGCATTCAACATTATGCCTGTTTCTTTAAAGAAGAATGGTGAACATGGAGTGCTGACTGAGTGCAACACTCTAGGAGAATAAGCCCAAAGTATCTGCTGAAAGTCAAGATGCTCTTAAAGTCAGCTGAGGACATGGCACCCTTAAAAGTACTCTTAAACAGGGGAATTACCTGTATTATTGAAAATAGCAGGAAAGCCACACAAGCTATATAAAGGAATGCGTAAACACACCAAGGGCCTCACTTACTAAAATCGCTTTTGGCAGCGATTATGTTTCGGCAGACATCACAGCGATTTTGCCGTGACTTTTTAAAAAAAATTGCTGCATTTACTATGCCGCGCTTTTGTCTGGCAATTCATAATCGCCATCGATGTTGAGCAATTTTTCACTGGAGAAATCGCTGTGCTTTTATGTATAAAAGCACGGCGATTGTCCTTTAAAAAATCGTCATCGATCCTTCTAACCCATGCAGACGCAGATAGTACTATAAGGCACAGCATGGCCATGTGTTTCTGGCCATGCTGTGCCTTATAGTATTATAAGTGTCAGCATGGCAAGGGTTAATGCCATGCCTCGCATTGCACAATGTGTTCTCCAAAAAAAAGCATTGATAAAAAATAAACGTATATTATGTCCCCCCTCCCCCATATTGCAGTAAATACTGTGCACTTAAATATGTTATCTTCCTTTTGAGGAGTATAAAATACATGTGTCCACTATGGTAACTTTCCCTAGTTAAATGGCCTTTCCTAATGCATTTATTTAGAAATTGCCATACTGTTGCTAGTTACATTGTCTGTTCGTTACTATGTTTATTTATATGTCTGTAACATTGTTTTTGCTAATTAAAATATTGTATCCCTTTGGTTCTTAAGGTAAAAAATTGTGGCCTTTACTCAGTCTCCCTTTATCAAATAACACTCTTGTTCCATTCGGTTACTAGAGATCCCCCTTTTATAGTGTCATAGGGCTGGATCCAGACCTAGTTAAGTGCTTGAACATAGTTACTCCTGGGCTAAACCATATTGATTGCAGGGGAGTCATAATTCATCTGTTGCAAACAGTATTAGAGTTGAGAGATGATGTTTCCTATCCCAATTCTAAATAGTGTGATAGTAAAGCTGGTCAGTATCTGTGTGCAGTAAACAATTCAAAGATATTTTCAAAGATATATCCCTGCATGCAAATAATACAATTAACTTGACTCCCCTGAAATCAACATGGTTTAGCCCAGGAGTAACGAAGCTCAAGACTTAACTAAGTCTGGATC
>WWET01002196.1:145763-162618 GCA_011038615.1 Limnodynastes dumerilii
GCTTTCATGAAAACCCCGGCTTTTTCTGGCAATGTGAACGGTGAAGCCGGGTCTCTTTAGCCGGGTTTTAGACCCGGCTAAAAAGAAGGGTTTTTGCCGGCTTTTCTAAAAGCCGGCTTCACCTGTTCACACTGCGCTGAAAAGCCGGCTATTTAAATAGCTTCCGGCTTGTAAAAAGAAAAAGAAAAGAAAGAAGAAAAAAGCCGGTGTTTTCAGCGCAGTCTGAACACACCAGGCTAAAATTTTCACCATTTTGCCCACTGCCTAAAAAGCTGGCTTTTTAGGCAGTGGCAATCTGAACACGGTATAACTGACACATTCAAAAAAATCTACAGTTGGTAGTGATTATCTCACCTCTGACTTTCTGAGGAGACCTGGAAAACATGAACCGTTGGTAGCTCACGAGGCCTGAGCTTGGCCACCCCCGCCTATGTATAAGATGGCAATATATATGGCACCTGTTTAATGCTGCTCTGGAACAAAGCTGTCTCAATCAGGACAGAGCCCCTAAAATTGGCACTGTTACACCAAAAGCGGGATGGTTAGAAGGTATGCAATGACCTACTACAATTCCCATTCATATAGGATCTATTTGCGTAACCAAATCGTTAATCTAAAAGCATTTTGAGTGCTGGCGGAAATCAGAGTACCACAAAAATCCCACACATCAGGCCACGGTAACAATGCTAACCACTGTGCATTACTGGGAAATTAATGCTCTGACCATACTGTCTACTGTTAAAAAAAATAACCAGACAGTACAAATCCCTATTGCTAGGCTTATGTACCAACTGCATGTGTCTATTCATTATTCATAGGCATTACCATGCAAACGGTATAAACATTATAGCTAGAATTCTAAGGGGGAAAAATATACCAAAATGATAATGTTAACTCATAGGGTAGCTGAACTACAGTCTTGTATATGGCTTCAGGCTATATTAAATTTTAGCTCGACAGTTGTTTCAATTAATGTGGAGCTTAAGGGTAAGAAACTCAAAGAATTTTGTCTTCCACAAATTACAGTACCCACTGCAAGACACATTTAAGACATGTGGATGAAAATATGACGATGCTATAAAGTCTCCATGGAATATGACACTTTGTTGAAGACCCTGGAGGCAGAAAAGGAAAAAAGTGAATATTTTTATATCCGCATGTCTTACAAACTGGCAGTTTCCTTGACATACAGTGGCACACATCAGTCAGGTTCCCTATCTGAACCATCCTCTACGCTGGAATGGTACAATTATGTAAGGATAAGCCATAGCATTTTGTATATTTCAGTAATCCAATTCCAACTGGCACTCAGGAATCACCAGTCACGCTTGTCACATTTTATACTGAGGTCTTCATTCAAGCTGTGGTTCAGTGCCCAGCTGAGGGTGTAAAGTACTCATACCTCTGTGTGGATGAGTATGTGGGCAAGGCTGACTGGTGTTAACCCCTTAATACAATGTTTATGTAGTGATAGAGAGTAAAATAATGTGTAAGATATTTAACTAGCTTTAATTTTAACAAATGGTGTACATGTATTTTATTGATATAAATTATTAAAATTTAACACAGCTAAAAAGAAACTTATTACTATTAGAATAACATAGTCAGCCTACAGTTCTGGTCGAAAAATATGTTACTAAACCATTACACCAGCACCATAAAACATCATATCCCCTAATAATAAAAATGATGAAAATATTGAGTATATGATTACTGGACAATTGTCTCAGAAATGTCTAGGAAACCCTCCCACAGCTGGATACCAAGTTTTGTCATCATGCCCCATCTTCTGTTAAATGCTGTGTTACTAGATGACTCGTTTAATGCAAATCATGGCTCCACCCCCTGTTTTAAAAACCAATGATCTTACGTATTGGGTTGATAATGCGATTTATGTCACAGAAATAGTCAGATATCTCCCTCTCCAGGATATTCCAGAGAGAACACATCAAACGTTGCAAATTATGAGAATAGGTTTATGCTCATAGCAATCGTACACATACCCACTGTCATTTAAATTGTAAAGTTTAGAAAATGTAAACAAATAGCTGATTTGGTGTAATAAAAATACCATATGTTATGGAGAGTCGCGATCCTCTGGAACGGTAATATAAGAAATGAAAAGAACATCTGTAGAAATAACAGTATCCCTCTTTATAGACAACACAAACACCTGCAAAAACTCACAAGTAAACAGGAAATTGTACAGATGTGCAAATGAATCCTACATTCAACATTCTATCCTTATAACGGTATGAGCACCCAGATCTGTAAAAAGAGGCGTGCATACAAAATGGAAAGGTCACATAAAAAGTAATAAACCTGTTCCAAGTAACCTTTGATAATAATGGCATCTCTCACATTTATCTCAGGAGCAGGGCACAGAGAACTAAGTGTAACACAGACAGCAGATCATTGGATGTATATAGTCAGATAATGGGAAAACTATCACATTTTACACCTAAGATTATACACACACATCAATAATTAATAATATGCATATGCTGCCTAAATGAACTAACTTATCATATCCATCACAATGCATGCAAGAGTGTGCAAACCTCATCTACCATGATTTTTCTTATCAGTGTTTGCCTCATTGTCTACACTGAAGCTTTGGAAACAATGGACTGGATCTCTTGATCTGGACTTGGGACCATATTCACAGATCCGTATTTACCACGTGCGCATTTTTAGGCACGCACGTAGCAAGGCAACACCCATGACACTCTCCTAGCACAGCCGTTTTTGCGGTGACTTACGCCTCCATAGGGCACCCTTAACTCCAAGTGTGTACTTACGCATGTATGTTACTTCCGTACGTGCGTATTTTACTAACTGCGCCCTCAAAAGCCCATTTAAATGCCCCATGCCCACTTTCATGTAACTTCAAACGTACGGAAAACAACCACGTCCCTCCGTACGTATGTCCCTAAGTGTGATTCATACGTCTGTGCCTAGAGTATTTACATGCGTAAATACTACATAATTTGCGTGGCAAAAGTTACTACGCATGCGCAGTTATTCCGCTCCTAAAAATACCCAAGCAATCTGACGCAAAAACGTATCCATGAATACGGCCCTTAGTCAGTTAGTCCACACACGAGAGACGAGTGAGCTCCCGTCACCCACCTCTCACATGCAGAGTTGAAAACCCTACCTTAAAATCCGAATGCTGATCCGTGTGGATCTTCCTTTCGCCGCCCACTTACCATAATCTGCATGTCTATCCCCACCTCTCCAGTGGAATTGGTGTAAGCCCTCCACCTCCTTCCCCCTTCCCATGGAAAACCTATCGCACACAACTGAGTTCCATATGATTACAACATTTAGTGAGCGCATTCTTGCTGCTAGAAAATCAGCTGATTTCCGCAAGCAGCCTGCAAGAGTCGGGTAACCTTCATACTGTAGTTCAGCCCAATGGTAGAAAAAAATTAATATAATTAATATAATGAAAAAATGAAAAAGAGAATCCTGGCTTGGAGGTATATTACATCCCCGAGCCTAGAGGTATCTGAACGCAACTGTGTATTTTTCCCAATTACAAAACAGCACTTTCTGGCTCAGCAACCACACAAGTATAAAAAATATGTAGAGGATAATCCTGCATTTCAGCAACCTTGCTAAAGAGGAATAGGGAACAAGATGAATTACTAAACACTTACCAATATTTTGCAGTTATTGTATCAATAAAGAAGCACTTGGATCTATAAATATGTTGCATCTAGGTGCAGGGAATGAAACCAAGAGCGTGTGACATGCAGTTGCACTGTGCAGTCATGTGACTTGACAGATCTCATGTGTCAGTAGATGTCTTTAGGATTGACACTGAATTAAATGAGCTCTACTTTTGTGTCAGTGGCCGTGTCACAGAAACGATGTATTTGTAAATTCAATTTTGGGGTAATTCATAGTCTATAAACAGAGTGGCGAGGAAGATGCTTAAGATATTCTACTTTCATGGAGTACATGGGATTGGAAAGGGAATTCAGTGCAGAATAAATGCAGAGAAAATTCTGCGTTGAGAATTTTAAACTGAAAAATGTGAAAGCCAAAAAAAAACATGGAGCAGGTGTTATGGGTGATGGGAGCAGAGCAGTAAGAGGAGGGCAGAGGTGCCAGAGGAAGAAATACGTCTGTGTAAAGCATCTTCCTTGCTGAATAATCTCAGAGTTCCTGTGAAAGTCTTATTTCTCTGCATCTCCAAAGTGACCTCTGTAAGAATTGGGGTATCTTGTGGCACCTCAACAGGACAGAAAAGGATACCTATAGTGTACTGAGGCCTGTATTTTATGGCAGTGTTTAGTATGCACTCTGCAATGTACGGCAGTCATTAGAATGCGATCTGTATTGTACCGCAGTCATGCAATCTATATTGTACAGCAGTCATAAAAATGCAATCTGTATTGCACACTGGTCAGTAGAATGTAATCGGTATTACACACTGCAGGCTGTACTGTATGTCAGTCTTTATAAAGCAGGCTGCATTGTACATCAATCATTAGGATGCAATGTGTATAGTATGTTAGATATAAGAATGCAATTTGCATAGTATGGCAGTCATTACAATGCAGCCTGTGCTGTACATTAGTCATTAGAATGCAGTCTGTATTTAACACCAGTCATTAGAATGCAGTCTGTATTGCATGCTAGTCATTGGAATGCCATCTGTATTGTACGCCAGGCACTAGATTGCAGTCTTTATTGTATACCATCCATTAACATCCAACAGTCTGTATCACATGCCAGTCATTAGAATGCAACACATACTATATTCTAGTCATTAGAATGCAGTCTGTATTGTACGTAAAGCATATTATTTACCCTTATTTAACCTACGTTTTAATGTTAGAAAAAAGTATCTGATCACCTGAATTCTCGTACATTTTATGATAAATAATTCAGTTGTTCAATTAAATTTTTAAACTAATTGGAGATTAAAGTGATTGCATGAATTAATCCCTTTTTGGTATGAAAGCCTTAAGGTTAAAAGTATTTAGTAGAGGTCTTGTGGCAAAGTACAGCAGGAGCTCACAATAATTGTAGAAGTATATCTAAACAGATACAAGGAGGACCAATAAACAGAGAAGGTTCAGTAGCTGTAAAAGCGGACAGCTTGTGAAGAGTGCCACTAGTATAGATTAAAGATGAAGTCCTGGGGTGTAAACAGTAGATTTGCAAACCATAAATTAAGTACAGTACAATTTGTTAAGTATTTTTTATCCCAAGTGATCTGATTTCTGTGCGTTCCGATTGTAAGAAATAATACATTTTTGTGATATATGCATGCATCAGAATACAAGTAGAAGGGGCCTCATATAATGGTTTAAAGAATAGGCAGGGTCCTGGCTTTTTAAATATAAGCAACTAATCCAACTACATATAAAGTCGCTCATTGAAACTTACATAAACAGTCCACAATGTCAAACAAGGAACAAGAATTATTATATTGGCCCGGATTCACACTACCGGACGTATTGCTTATACTTCCGTATTCAATAGCTGCTACTGCGCATGCGTAGTAACTTTTTTATGTAATCTATGTATTGTTTCGTTACGTAGATTGCGTATATGATGTCTTAAGGACCGCATACACGCAATCTATGTAACGAAACGATACGTAGATTACGTAAAATAGTCACTACTCATGCGCAGTAGAAACTATTGGTTGAATACGGAAGTATAAGCAATACGTCCGGTAGTGTGAATCTGGGCCATAATGCTCAGTAATGCAAGGTTCAAGTTACATAGTTCATGAGGTTGAAAAAAGACAAAAGTCCATCAAGTTCAACCTATTTTGGATCTCCTGCGATACTGCGAAGTATACAAACACAAATCAGAGTTAACATTTCTGTAACGGTTAAGACTTCCTGTATCATTCATTATCACAGCATATTTTGAGACACCTCTGCCTAATGAAATGATTGCAGTTACTTAAATGTTAGACAAAAAGTGACAGTAAGTGAATGCAGAGATCCCCAGCCTCTGGCTGCATGACAGACCAAACTACCTTCCAAAACAGCCAGCAACAGTGCTTTGATTTTCAGGTTTCAGTCTCAAGCATGTTTTGTTGTAGGAAAAGGAAACCCAGGACTGCTGTGTGTGGACTGAACAAGCATTTCATGCATAACACAGCGCAGTGCGATGACACACTCCAGAGAGAAGTTTCACTGCAGGAAACATTATAGCACTGCCTCACTCTCTTAGTATAACTCATTGCTTTGTAGATTGTTATTACCATCATGTTTGCCATGCACACAGTACAGTAACCAACCATAGCGTGAATAGGCTCTGATATTCATATAGTTTTAGCAGAGGTTTCCTTGTGCACACCAGGTGTTGTGATTCGACAACTCCTAGAATGTTCCAACAACAGGCATAGCTAATAACTAACAAAGCATGATGGGAATTGTAGTTTCACAATCTCGGCAGTGGCAGAGGTTGCCTAGGCTTGGTAATAGTTTATTGCAGAGTTGTGGACTTTTTATGTCTTCCCTCTACAATCTATGCAGATCACATCCTGAAGCCCCAACCCGTACCATCAAACTTGTTATTCAGAGGGGCTGATTCAGAGCTGCTGTGTAGACCTGGGAAATAACATGTTGAACTTTTATATTGTGAAACCAAAATGTGAAGTTTTTTAGCGCAACTCTATTTTATAGATTAAACATAAAGCTATGCAGTACTTAATTTCTAGGTGCAAAAGCATCAAAAGATTTTAAATTAATGAGCACCCCTTACATTGCAATATGGTTTAACCAAGCTGCATAGGCATATCTATAATGGGTGCAGGGTGTGCAGTGCACATGGGCCCCTCAGAACAGGGGGCCCTGTGGCATTCACCCTGCACTTAGGGTTGGCAGGAAAATGGGGGCCATTCGGCATCTATTTCTTCCCTCTAAGATCTTCCGGAGAAAATAAATAGATGCAAAATGAGTCCCCCCCTCCCCTACGATGGGACTGTCCCTATTAGTGGGTCAAAAAAGGGGTGGGGATTACATCACCGTTAGGCTATGCCCCTTTTGAGGTCCATGAATCGGGACAGTCCTGTAAGGGGGTGGCCCATGTACAAGCCCTGCACAGGGGCCCTTTCACTTCTTAAAACGCCCTTGCCAAGCTGTACACTTCACCTGTTTTGCCCTAACTCCCAAACTCTGAATCATCCCCAGAGTGTTCCTGGGGGCGGCCGGGGCTTGATGACAAAAATTACATCATTATTATCTTGTGTGATATTCATCTACTCTCCGGGGATACCGGGAACAATGCCCAAATATCGTGAGTCTCCTGGGAGAATATTCCAGGAGTTTCGGCAACCCTGGTTTATAGGGAAGAAATTAATACACAAATTCTGGAGATCAATAGAAACAGCTGGGTATTTTGTGACATACAGTCCAATAAAATTATACATTGTAAAAGTTGGCAAGTCATGAATATAAATGTCAGGGTGCTAGGAGAAGGATACTGAGGATGTTTGTGAACAGCAGTGTACAGGAATGACTGCTAGAACTAACAGCAATCAAACATTCAATACTATGCAGCAGAGTAACAATTACACAAATTCTTTAAGCAATGTATTATAAGTGTTTTCCAAACTTTGTCCTCAGAGACCCCTAACAGTCTGACTTTTCCAGGTCTCAAGTGATATAATGAGTACCACCTGTAGAGCTTTTAAAATGAAACAGTCAGTAACGAGCACACCTGTTGGAAAACAGCGCATTATAATATGTGATCCTTTGGGTGGCTGTGTTTCTCATTGTTCTGGGATCTGAACAATGAAGCACACATACAGCACAGGTGTGTTCATTACTGAATGGCACATTTAAAAAGGTCCACGGATGAAAATAAAGAATTAATGAGTCTGCGAGGAGATCTGTGAACCAGGCACTAAAGATGGTCTTCAAGGGCTGAGTATGGATAACACTGCATTAGACTCGGCAACAAACCTGTGAAACAATATACTGTCCCTTTGGGCTTATGTACCCAGAAGCATAGATCTATGATTTTCACATATTGGCTTGTTTTCTGAGCATGTGCTGCCGGAATTCACAGTTACGTAGTTTTTGTCTTCCATATGTTGTTTTAAGAATTGAGTTATACGCATGCGTAGTAGCTTCTTTACGCTATCTACTTACTGCGCTTACGCAATCTACGTACAGAAATGGTACGTAGATAGTGTAAATCAGCTACTACGCATGCGTAGAACTCAATTCTTAAAACAACGTATGTAAAAAGAAAACTACGTAACTGTGAATCCGGACCTAAATCACTACACAGCAGGACAATGGATTCCTCAATAAGGGTGTATGCCACTTAGTTCTGTGCCTGTTAATTCATCCATGAAACTCCTGCTTTTCGTGGATTACCTAGGCTGCCTGTAACACTGACTTAGTAGGTTAGAGTAATAAATAAATATATGCATATATCTGAAACCGTTTCTTAATGAGACTAACTAATTCCATTGACACAAGGTGGGCAGAAAAGGCATCTCTCAGCCAGCATAAACATGCCACTGCTAACAACCAGAAGGAACAAGCTGGTAGTAACCGAATTACATATGTGCCATACTGCTGAACTGTCGAAAATGATGTGTCTATATATGACAGAATGCCCACACTAATCACATCATGTAAAACTCTGAATACAGAAATGGATCTTGGGGGTGAAGGTGTTAAGTGGTAACGGTATCCAAGAAGACCAGACAGTCCTCGCAAACTGCACTGAGCTGGGAAAAAATCCAAAGTTGCCAACGCAACTGCTTTGCTTTGCCAAGGTGCCAGATGCTCTTCTGAGAAAAAGCTTGTTTCCCAATTCTTCCGATGATAACCTGGGGTGAGTTTTTTTTTTAATCTACTATGAAATAACTGAATTACAATAGCCAGAAAGACGATGGTTTCTAAGTGTTGATACCTAAGCACATTCTAGTTTGCCTTTCTTAAACATCCCTGTGTTTAATAACTTCAAGAGATACAAGCTGTGAACATTTTAAATAGTATTATTTCTGGCAGTGTTTCTAAAACATTTCACCTGCCCAGTTTCATTCAATAATTCTTTAAAATAACAGGTTTCTAGCATTGTATTATAACATCACCTGACCCTGCAGTTATAAAGCTTCTTCTATCAAACACATTTTCGTGTCCAACAATCATTAAAAGACTTGAAATAAAAAATAATAAGTGCTCTCTAGTCTGTACTGCCTCGTCTCATCATCATCTCTCCAAAGATCAATGTTCCCGGTTCCATTCATCTGTCAAAAACAGAGAATTACCCAAATCCTGCGTGCACAAGCCATACACCTTAATAACAACCTGCAGCCAAAATATATTGCAATGAATCAGCCAAGAGTAATTACAATATTGTTTGCTAAAGGACAGATTAATCTAAAAAACACACCCTGCATCTTTTATAAGTGGCATCAGGCCGGATCCTGAGCTACGAGCGCCCGAGGTCAGTATGGCCGACATCGTAGCGTGGAGTGTACCCCCCGTGCACTCCCCACTGGCGGTAGTAAATCTGGACACTTACATCCACTTTCCTACCCTAACTTTTACGATCAGTGGGGGCTTCCCCCGCCCCGTCCCTTAATTTGCATGTCTATGTGCGCCTTGATGGCAGAGTTACGACATGCGCAAAGGGGGGAAAGTCCCCCTTTCATAACAGCTGCCATACGTAACTTACGTACGCTGGCCCTTGCGGCGTCGTAACAAGGTTGTGCGCATGCGGCCGTTACTGAGTATACGGCCCATTGGGCTGGAGCCAGAACTACGTCCGTCTTCCATAGACGGACGTAGTTCAATAAACAGTAGCTACTGCGCATGCATAATAGCTATTGTACGTAATCTGCGTATCGTTTTGATACGTAGATTGTGTATATGCGGTCTGTTAGATCCGGCCCATTGTTTCTAAGCCAATATGGCTATGTCACATTGATTACATTGAATTTGGTCTCAAAAAGTTCAGGCACCAGGAACACTCTACAACTGTTAGAACCTATACCCAAAGAAGCTGGACACACTACTACAATAATGGTGAAACTCTGCATTATTTGTAAGGACCGATTTGATGTAACGCCAAAAAAAAGGGTCCAAAATTCTTTGACCTGGACCATTCTGTCTGAACTAATTTGCCACTCAGGGGCTAAAACTGAATGTCTCTGGCCCGAGTCTGGATGGGAAGAGGGGGCAGGGCAGTTACAGCTTTGCACATGTGCAGAAAAGCTATCAGAGGTTGGATGCTTAAAACAGCTTCAACCCTATGAGTCCTAAGGGCTGTTAATAAATACATTGCTATAAGCTCTGAGCTGTCCACTGTAACACCTGCTGTGTGCTATTAGTACGGGCTCAGCACGGTAGTGATGTCACCACAATTATAGGTCAATGAGAACACAAAGAAGTCATCATACAGAATTCTTCTTTAATCAGAAGTGCCACATGTCGTGAGGTCTCTTTAATAGTCAATGAACCTTAGATATACCAGCAGAAGAGTAAAACTTTCCCTTTACATTACGGCAGTGAATCTAGCTACCAGCCTATTACCATTCTCCTTCTTATATATAGTTGCTCATTTACTTTATAATTTACACTTGACTCTTAATACCCTACACCATAAATAAACGCCCCCTTCTGACAGAGACCACACGCGCCCTGAGGAAAGTTCAGTGACCTGATACACTTTGCCTGTACTTGTGGCTCTATTTTGAGGTCACTGAAAAGTAGCTGGATCATCTCCAAAAAGATTGGTACAGAGCAGAGTGGGTACCCTCGTAACATCTTACTGCCGTTATCTACATCACCATTTTACCGGGGTATGCCATCTCAGAAATTTCTTTCACACCTTTTAAGAAAAGTTTTTATGTTTATGTTGAAATAAATATATATTTTAAGATCATGACAGCTACTGGTCCATACTTTCTCCCAACATGTACATCATTGAGTAAACAAAATGGATGCTGGGGAGTGAGACAAGTGCCAGATTTACTAAGCTGCGGGTTTGGAAAAGTGGAGATGTTGCCCATAGCAACCAATCAGATTTTAGCTGTTATTCTCTAGTATGTAAAAATAAAATGAGAGCTAGAATCTGATTGGTTGCTATAGGCAACATCTCCATTTTTCCAAACATGCAGCTTAGTAAATCTGGCCCAAGGCATCTGATCATTGAACGGAGAGAAGGACATTTCCCATTTCTATTTACTGTGAAGACCTGATGAACATTTCACACTACTAAGGACCGGTAAAGACTTTTGTAGTATTATTGCAGACCTACTGTCATTATATTGTATTGAATTATAGAAGTATAAAAAAATGTATCTCACTTATTCAATTCAGTCTCTTGGTAAGGACTGACTGATTGGCTATTACATCTCTGTAACACAGAAGCACCAGTATTGTGTACACTTTACTATCAATAAAACTATTGCCCTCTGCATTTACATGACACACTACACAACCAAAAATAAGCTGTGCATGCAAGCCTCTCCTTCCTATAAGATGCCATGTCTGCGTGGGTTTCCTATGGGTGCTCCAGTTGTCTCCCACATACCAAAAACACACACAACAATTTTTTTATTCTATTAAAAATATTCAACAGCAATGTTCCCTTTGTTTGTAAAAGAAAGTCAATTTATATCAAGATATTTTTGTGCATAAAAACTTCAGATGACTATTCTAAAAAGATACACTGTTTAGCGTGTTCATAAAAAACAATCTTATAAACCCATAGTATAAACTAAAGATAAAACAATGTTCATGGTAAAATTAAAAATACCAAAAAACGCATACAACCTATAAGACATTAGGTTTCATACAATGTGGGAAGTGATATGTATCACACAATGGACCAGCCAGGTTATATGGTAAAAGTGTTCAGTGCTCTGTATGATCTTGTCATACAGCAGTGTAAGCAGCAGGACTGAGGGTTATTTTAGTGTGAAAAGCAATGCAGGGGAGTTAAGGTAAATCATATAATATAAAGGGATGTTAAAAAGCAAGTTAAGGAATTTAGTAGAATGTGTGAATACGTGAGTTTTTATTCAAGACACTGTACTATCTGTTCTTGTTCCCATCACCCTTAGTTTACATTACCCTGTATAGAGATCATTGGTGATTCTTAGAACAACTGTACAAATCAGGAAGACTTCAGAGGTTTTTTTGGTGAGGAGATGTCTGGCACAGCAATTGACAGCTTCCAAAGCAGTTATGAGGGACCATTTAATCAGTTATTAGATGTTATTAGATGTAGATGTAAGCAGGATGCTATGACTGTGTGCACACAATCCTAAACTGCTATGTGTCAAAATGGCTGATGGCTACAATGGCTAAGATGTGCACCAATAAGTCTTTTATAACAACTGCCCTTGCTGAAACTACTAAACACATATTATCCCAAATTTATATTGCAAAATATTACAGCCATATCACCATAATACTTTTGGAACTTTACATAGATATAACATCCTCTACCCAGAATTAATGAAGTGTATACCTGGCTAATCAAAAAGCCATATAAAGGACCCCAAGCAACTGGATTTGTATTGTCCCATTAAAAATGTTAAACACAGATCTTAAAATTATGTCAAAATGATGGGAAATTGCCTTGAAAACTATACTACCTTAACTACTGCCAAATAACTAACTAGGGTTTGTTACAGGTCAGCACTCTGTTAGGGGCATTTAAATACTCAGAAAGAGCTTTACACAGTATTGTGGCCATACCAGTTTTTGAGTACAGGCCTTTTGCCTGATTTTATTAGGTTACTTAAATAATTTTATAAAGCCCCCAGCGGCACATGATTAACGTGGTGCCAGCATATCAATGAGTAGTGCATACCACTGCCATTATATTTTAATCTGGCTGAAGTTTACTACATTTGCTGATGACTTGCTCTTGTGTATAAGTGATCCTGAAAGCTCATCAGTGCAAATCTTGGAAAAATTAGACTAATTTCTGGAATCCATATCAATAAACAGAAGTTTGTCACTCTATATATCGACCATGGGGTAGCTTGTCCAGCTTGGGAGTGGGATATACCTATTCACTCAGAAAGACATTCATTTACTTGCATGTAGACCTGATAAAAATATTGCTAGGTTGCACCATATCAATGTTGGTTCCGTCATGAAAGATTTAAAGTAGTACGCGAAGGATTGGAAAGTAGAGGATACCCTTAATGGGCTAGGATGGTTATTCCAGAAAGTGGGTGCAGCCCAGGAGAGTGGCAGATCATGTGATAGGATGGTTATTCCAGAAAGTGGGTGCAGCCCAGGAGAGTGGCAGATCATGTGAGCTGGATTATATCTTGAGATGATGAGTGTGGATATGTATGCGTGTGCAGCCTTGTTGATGGCTTTGTAAGTTTGCAAAAGGATTTTATATTTGATTTTGTGAAATACAGGCAACCAGCTCTAGAAGAGTGTTTTGCAAGAAAGATTAGTGCTGTTATATAACTTGTGATTCTGTGATGAGACCTGAAAAACATGGGCTGTTAGAGGTTCCTGAATACCAAGTTTGGTTAACACCGGTGTAGATAAAGAAAAATTACCCCATACTCCAACGTATTCATATTAGTATACCCCATTCCCCAAATTTTGTGCTTTATAAATAAAGGTTAATAATTATTACTGGTTTTATTTTTTCAAGATCATATTTTGATGCCCACAAATATGTAAATACTTAAAACTTTAACAAGATATCACAATGACCACCCCAGGTCCAATGTGATTATACTGCAGTCCTGTTTACAAAATAGCTTCCAATCCCTGTTTATGCAGCAATGTACTGGCTCTCATAACAGGAATGCATTCAAATTCAGCTTTTTATGTTATACTTGAGTTGTGACTTGTAACAGTGAGTTCAAAACATAAAAAGGATATACACATATTATCCATACAAAGAACAAAGCCACTATTCCATGAAAATACATTACAAAACAATAATATGTCATTGTAGCGAACAAGGATAAAACCTTCTAGTCTGAGGATCTCGCAGTATAGCAAGATTTAATGCAATGTTCAATATCTATGGCAATATTTCACCCCGGAGTTCTGACAATCAACATCCTATTGCTTTGTCAGATGAAATTCACATCCAGTGCAGTGGATGAGGCCGCAGGGGGCAGGTTTTATATTTGGTATTCTCATGTAAGCACTGATTACAGAGGAGTAAAGTAATAAGTGATTTACTGCATGAGACAAACCAGCTACAGCAGTAAGCGTTCTCTATAATGCTGGTCATAATTACATAGATCAGACTTCTTTACTGCACAAGTGTGTTACTAACATACATTTAGAACTGTTATTGACAAGAAAGGTCAGGGATTTTCTAGTGTTTGTCCTTATAGAATAGAAATATTAATGTCTACCAGTTATTGTAAACCTCATGAAATGCTGTGTGTCAAATGTGTTAAGCTTATAAAACGACATAAAACACTCAGTAAAAATAAATACAGATATATTATGCAACAAGGCTCAACAAATCCCAGTCCACAAGTCATTATGGTGACCAGAATTGATGTAGAGGTGTGACTGTGGCACTTTATTCACTGGGAGACCAGGATGGTTCCCCTGCGACCCCCATCTCCAGGTCACCCACTGAAACCGCTGAAAGCTCCCAGCAACATAACGCCATTTTAGCAGGTGGAGTATAGGGGCCACTGGGTGACCTCCATGATCACCCCAATGATAAACTGCCACAAGCATCACTATCTCTCCACCAGGCGGTGCACGTCAAGGAGGAGGTCAGACAGACACACAATTGTTCATATAAAACTTTTTTGTTAAAAAACTGGCTCTCAAATTCTGGACAACTCACATACTGTATGTCCCATCAAGGGTGTTTTATCTATATATCATTCAGACCATCAAATAAAGGCAGCAGCCTTTAACAAGCAGGCACCAGAAGCCCTAATCTTCTCCCATAACAATATGCCCTAAACTTATAGGCAATGTAGTGTGGTGACAAAAGATAAGTCTTATGGACATTACAGTTCCAAAAAGTCACAAAGGAAGACATAAATTGTGCTAAGAATAGGCTGTGACACATTCCTTGGCTCATTAACTGTTCAAAAATAGAACATAAGAACTGTATGCAACCCCTCCCCTTGTGCTAGGTACATGTAATAGCACTGACGGTTAAGTCAGGGAGCGTTAATTATGTTATTTATCAGTATTGCTTTATCCACTAGCACCCTACTGTCAGTCTTTTCTCCATGTCATGACATGAGAAGAGGGAAAACGGTTACTATTAACAAGAACATTGTAGGAATTAATGAGTAATTACAAGCTAACACAATTAATTATACACAAACAATAGTTACCTGTAATTCATGAAGACTGATTGGTCTCACCTATAGTTAGAACTATAGTGTAAAAAAAATTCTTAAATTATGCTCATTTATATGTACAAAAATAAAACTGTATTATGTCTAATTTTAACACATTTTTATACAAATATCTATAAAAAATATAGGACCAGACTTGTTATACTTCTCTTAATACCATATAGACACATGGACAGCATCCAGAGTTCTAAATTGTCCACATCGGAAAGGTATCCAGTTAAACATATATGTTTTTAATGCCAAAAAGTTAAATCATTTTCCTTTATGACTATAATCCAAGACTATGGTGCACTCATGGTATACACGTTTTTATAACTGCTTTCCTAGGGACAATGGGGTTTAATTAATACAGTACATACCAGCAGATGATCCACAGAGACCCTATAAAATATTATACAGTAACCCAAAACTAATATAGCATTTTTCAAACACTTTTTTTTTTGTACCACAGCAAACAAAGTATGCAGTTATAACACCCATGATACACACTTGTCCTCATTTAAAGCAGACTGTTAGGACACTATCCTTGATTTGTATAATCATTTACCTCTATGGGCAGTACTGGACTTATTCATCCTCTCTGCGTTTGGACAATATCCTGGTTCATCCCTAGTGGCTACTATGTTTGACTCAATCACCAGCACCTGAGCAGCAAGTATTTATTACTGATTCTCCCTGATCAGGCTGCTGGTTATTGTTTTTCTGTTGCCACACCACCTGTATGTTAAAGTCTCCAGCTAGCTCACTCCATGTGCAACCAAGTACCCAGCTGAACTCTGTCCTGGGTGTTGGTAATCCTCTTGGACTATTACTATTCCTCTGTATCTATTTATATCTGTATTGTTGTACTTGGCAAACCTTTGTCTTGCATCTTGAGTTTTCAGTTACATCTGTCTTGTGTACTGTGCTATCCGTATCCCTTTTGGTGTGTGTGTGTGTGTTTGCATATACACTGCTCAAAAAAATAAAGAGAACACTAAAATAACACATCCTAGATCTGAATGAATGAAATATTCTTATTAAATACTTTGTTCTTTACATAGTTGAATCTGCTGACACCAAAATCACACAAAAATTATCAATGTAAATCAAATTTATTAACCCATGGAGGTCTGGATTTGGAGTCACCCTCAAAATTAAAGTGGTTCTGCAGGTGGTGAGCACAGACCACTTCTCAGTTCCTATGCTTTCTGGTTGATGTTTTGGTCACTTTTCAATGCTGGTGGTGCTTTCACTCAAGTGGTAGCATGAGACGGAGTCTACAACCCACACAAGTGGCTTAGGTAGTGCAGCTCATCCAGGATGGCACATAAATGCGAGCTGTGGCAAGAAGGTTTGCTGTGTCTGTCAGCGTAGTGTCCAGAGCATGGAGGCGCTACCAGGAGACAGGCCAGTACATCAGGAGACGAGGAGGAGGCCGTAGGAGGGCAACAACCCAGCAGCAGGACCGCTACCTCCGCCTTTGTGCAAGGAGGAACAGCACTAGCACAGCCCTATAAAATCCCCTCCAGCAAGCCACACATG
>WWET01002196.1:168467-179416 GCA_011038615.1 Limnodynastes dumerilii
GGCGTAAGGAAGGGGCCGCACAGGGGGAGTGCCAGGGTAAGTGAACGCCGATACGCTGTGCTTTAGTAAGCACAGTGCATCGGCGTAGGTCTGGATCAGGCCCATTGTCTCTTGGATAAAAGTAGGTACTTCTTCCACAAAACACCAACACACTTGAAAAAGTGTGTGGAAAACAAGGAAGACAACAATTTTGCTGCTGTTGTACAACAGGTCTTTTACTCAGCCAATTCTGATAAACAACTGAACAAACTGCAGCAAACAGGAAGTGACACACACACACACATAGACATGACATCACAGTCTGTGCTGGTGTAACAGGCATCCATTTATAACACTTACAAAGGGTGCGGTTAACCCAAAAAGTTTTATTAAAACCAAAAAGAAACATTCTTCCCTATTTGGCTCCTTGCTAAAACAATTAGGCATCTTTGCATCAATGTTTACCACCTATTGCACAAACAACACAACACATTTCAGTAAACACCATGGTGTCTCTCCAGACACGCCTGTTGCCTCAGTAGTCCAGGAAGTGAGATGCTGCAGGAACAGCATAACATCCATTTAACAGACTAATCCGTGACCTCAGGCTGGAGGCATTGAGAATCCGAAACAGGCCTGATGAATGGAGCTCGTCATCACTCTCCATCCATAACCCCAGGAACCCTTAATTGGTCTTTACCAAAGCCGTACTGGTTTTGCAAAGTGTCTGAAACAAACAACAACAAATGTTCTGGTGTTTTTAAATAAATAGTTTAGATTTAGGATCCTTGTACTACAAACCTAGTGTTCCTATTACAATATATACAGTTATTATAAGGGAAAGTATATTACGTTTACATATACAGCCAAAGAGATCTTACCCAGAATACTGTGTTGTCCTAAAACATCTAGGAATTAGTACTCTGGGCAAAGGTCTTTAGTACATTTTAGATGATTTTGAGGATAGGAACAAAATTTCATATTGGTATTCTGAAATTTCAAGACGTGAGCCCTTTATTTTATGTGCCTCCCAGTTCAAAAGCAGGATTGCCCTCAATATTTATGGATTGTTCTGTCACTGGCCTGGTCATCCTTTCTACCCCAATCCAAGCAGATGGAGACCCCAGGTCTAAAATAAAAATCTAAAATGACAAAATGTGAAAAAAACAATCCTTAAAGTTATATGTAAATGTAACATTATTCTATTTTGTGTGTGCAAGTATGAATTATTTTTTCATCATAATTTGCGACTTATTCTGCGTGACTTTAACTGAGCCCTACAATTCATCCATATAACTTATCTGATACTAAAACCACTCACAAATGAGGAGAGAATTCATGTTCTATGATTACAATAGGGTGTTTACACACACCACTTGAACCGATTAACTATTTTCATGCGAGTGTAATGGCAGATGTTTGAATGATTTTGCCTGAACAATAATCCCTGTTTTATTAGGTATGCCCAGAAATGTGACAAGGAATAACAGAAAATGTTGTTACTCATTTAGTGTTGCGTTGAAGACATCCTTCATTATAGCTGGGCACACACTGCGTAAATTTTAACAAGATGTAATATATTTAAATATTACCAACAACTTAAAGTCTTGATGAGCGTGGTGATTCATGCACACACACTCACATGATTCACCAGCAAGATCTGGGATTTTCATCTCCCATAACTCATTGCCCAAATAAATTGAATATGCATATGAGTGAGATTGTTTATCTATAAAATTAGGACAATTGAAATGATGTGATGTGCTTAGAGCGTGCACACTAATCCGATTTAAATTAAAGCACTCATTGTGTGATCTACACGATAATCGGGTGAAATACATGCAGTGTATACCAAGCTTAACTAGTAATAGCTATCAATGAAATCAAAAAAATATATACAAAAATGAAACAAAATAATAATAATATTAAAAATAATAATAAAATATATGCAGATTTTCACAAGGGACCAATGCATGTGCCTTTTTATATACATACATTATTACTGCATAATATTTTTAAAAAAATGTATATTTATTAATATTATATACTATGTTCCTATATCCCATTCTTCTTAAAGGATTCTGTAAAACTAAACCCAAACCAAACATCTATGTCTGTACTCAAATGGCTAAACTACCTTCTTTTCTCTTCTGGAAAACGGGTGGCTATTTATGGACAGGGAAACAACCTATGGAAGATTGATCCCTTTACTTTATTACAACCAACACTCAGTACATTTATAGAACAATAATTAATAATTGCATTACTCATTTATAAGGTGGCAGTTCCCCTAATGCACTCTGGAAACAAACCAATCAGCTTAGTTATCCAGCAGATTTTGAGGCACATTAAAAAAAAAAAAAACCTTACAATTTTTTATTTTTGAAAACTAAGTTACAAATAGAAGCAGAAAAGACAGACAGAAATAAGAGGATAAGGGAGGACACAAATATACATCACATCACAAACAATACTGTAAAAAAATGAAAAAACATACATTTAACAAATTCTCTGTTTCCAAGCTGGTATATATATTTTTAAACCCAACAAATATTGCCAGTTTCCTTGTTTTTTTTATCCTCACTCCCACCACTTGAATAAATCTGACCCTCCTACTTATTTCTATTCTTAGCCAGGCTTAATTTGTGTAGTTTAACTGCTGCTGCTGCTGAATATAGCCAACCCAGGAATATTTTCTTTATACATAATTATACTCATCACACACACAACTGTCAGCAGATAATGAAAAATTATTAAAATTATTTCTGCTATAATAGGAAGTGTAGAGTATCATTTTCATGAATAATTCTTCTGTAAAAACGCTAAGAAATAGCATTTCAAATGTAAATATTGGAAACCATTTACATGCATTTAGGAATGTCTTACTTTTGTGCTATGCTGTAATTGGTCGATCAATGTTAACGCAACAGCTAACATCTACGTACACCTGTGGTGCTGTGTAATTGTGCAAAGGGTGATTTCTAGCTTTTAAGACTGATTACACCCTGGGGTTCCTGAATTGCCAGTCATGCTAAATGTAAAAAAAAGACATGGGTGGCTAGGAGCACTAACCCCTGTGGAGGGAGTATCGTCTGTAAATATAAAATGTAACCAATGGTTTAATATATATTAAAATAATAGTAAAATCATTTATTTTTACTCCAGTGGTAAAGAACTTTAATGAAATAATAAAGGGTCTGAACCAGACGTAACATGCCACTGTGCCCGTTGTCAGATTCCTGCTCAATCCAGCCTTTTGCACAGGCAAGGTGAGACCACTCCACCACTTATATGTATTTACAATCTGGTCCACCTACATTAAACTTTCGTACTGGCTACTTTTCAAGTCTGGATAGTATGGATGGCCCTTAGTACGCCTTCAGCATACTATTTACCTACTAACACACACACACACACACACACACACACACACACACCTCCAAATGGAAATGAATCTGCTTCCAACTCTTTAAAACGCAAGCGTTTTCCGATCCTAGTAAGGTAAACATGTTAACGCAGGTATTGAACAAAATGTACTGTGTTAATTCTGGTAGCATTCCCTAGAGTGGAGGAGACGTTCATGTATTGTTATTATCGTTTATTTATAAGGCGCTACAAGTTGTCCGCGGTGTCGTACAAAATACAACAAAATACAGTACAGACATACAGGGCAGGGATGAACAGCATAGTACATAATAATATACAGTACAGACATACAGGGCAGGGATGAACAGCAGAGTACATAATAATAAAAATATAAAAATATTACAAAATTCAATAAAGTGAAGAAAGCACAAGATGGGGATGGGGTAAAAGGGAAGCAGAGGGGGGACAAGAGGGTACAAAGTGAGGGGAGAGTGGTGGAGGGGGAAACAACACTAGGATGGAGAGCCCTGCAAACGTGAGCGAACACACTAAGTGAGAGGGATGAACTTATAGAAGACATAAGGAGGGGGAAGGAAGTGGACTGCTGATGTGAGCGAAGGAGAGGGGGAAGACAGGAGAAGAAGGGATAGATGTAAGATGCAGTGAGGATGTTAAGTGGAGGAGGAGAAGGCTAGCCTGAACAGGTGCATTTTGACAGAGCACTTGAAAACCTGCAATGTGGGGAGGGTCTGACTGAAGAAGGGAGGTCATACCAACTGCAAGGGTGCAGCACAGGAGAAGTCCCGGGCACGGGCGTGAGATGTGATGATCAGTAGGGAGGTCCAATTCAATAGTTCAATGGACCAGACTTTCTGATAAGATATATTTCTAAACTTTATCACCATTCACACCTAGACCACTGACAAGTGACAGGTCTCACAGTCTCTAGACTCCACAGAGGTACAAAACGCATTTGTCTCTGCAACTATGAATTGAGGACACAAAATATATTTTTGGGAGTAAAATACTTCTGATAAAGTTAGCTACTTCCAAGTTCTCAGGGTTGTTGATACAAGCTCATGTGCCTAATAACTGTAAATTAGAGAAGCATGCACAAACCTTTGTAAATGACACTATATTGCAGCTAAGCTCTTATATACAGCTATACAAACGTGGCATATAGGACCGTATCCAGACCCCCCACACGCTTTCCGTGTGTACAGTGAGGGAGCCCCCTCCCTCACTGTACACTTACCATGCTTTAGCGGGCGGAAGGGAGGCACAGCCCATTTCCTCGGAAGTGGGCTTGGACGGAACTTTGTTTACTATAGTAACCCTAGCGTAACATATGGAGGGCGCATGCAGGTCACTTACCCACCTTGTGTGCGTAAGCGACCTGCTGTTATTAAATCTGAATGCTTCCCCCGCCCACTTTTGCGGGTGGAGGGGAAGCACAAAGTTCCGTGCGAAGGTTGCTACACTAGGGTTACAATAGGGCTACGCCCTCCAGTCAATTTAGGCCACTTACGCACCTTGCATGTGTAAGTGACCTGACGTGCGCAGGTCTGGATCCAGCCCATATTTATTATATTCTAATCTATGACCCAAATACTCACTGACAATTCTATTGCTTCACCGATCATCCATCACTTAACCACAACAGAATATAGGACCAGATTTGGAGTCTGAAATTAAGAGAGGAAAGCTACACCTGGCGAAACCATGTGGGTTTCAGGGGCAGTCTAAGTAATGATATTGTTTGCATGCAGGGAGAATACTTTGTTTTTGCTTATTGCACAGGTTAGTGACCAGCTTCACTTATACACTGTTATTTAGATTTGAACTGGGAAACATCACCTTCCACTATAATACTGTTAACATCAGGTGAAATTTAACTCCCCTGAAATCAACATAATTTTGCCCAGGTATAACGATCCTCTCTTATTTTCAAACTTTGAATCAGGGCCATAAACTCAAAACAAAGGGATTATTTTTGTTTTAATCCTATTTGTTTTTTATTGCTTTCTATGTTTATCTAATTTAATTTAACCCTTGTATTGTTATATCTTTTGTCACTGACATTTTCTAGTATGTAATAGGAAAGTGAGAGCTAGAATGGGATTGGTTGCTATGGGCAACATCTCCACTTTTGCTTTCCTGCAGCTTAGTAAACCTGGCCCTTAGTCTCTGAAGAAGTTATTGATTGCTACTTTAATCTATAGGTATAGTAAGAATAAGTAACTGGGTGATAGTTTCTGTTAAACCGTATATACTTAAGGTTATAGGTTTGTGCTGCTTGTGAATACAGAACATGGTGGCAGCTTGGTTTAGGGTAGATACAGATGTTTACCATAACATAAGTGTAGCAGAGGTGGGGTTGGGATAGAAAATTAAATGTATAATTATAACTAGACTCCAAGCTTATGTGAAGTCACAGGAACTAGGAGTTAAGGACCCTTGGGTCTGATAATCAGTTTTGAACAGCAGTCTATGCTCCACCCCCCTCTCCCCGACACACAAGTCTCTTCAAAGGCGACACAGGCACTATCCTGAAAAAGTAAGCACATATTCATAATTATATATGTATTCACATTGACCACCCTGGCTAAAGTTACACACAAGGTTAGATACCTGCAGAGCCTCCCAGGGTACAAAACCAGACCGATATCCCATGATAAATAAAGGTGCAACAGAATGGGGTCAGAAGAGAAGTATATAAAATCTGGTAGGAGCAAAGGGTATGTAATACTAACATTATGCAATACTAGCTTACACTGTACATATGTGGATTGTAGAAGTTAGTAAAAAAAGAAATACCAATTAACTTGCTTAAAACATGATTATAAATTTATAAGGTGGGGAGTTACAGCTATGTTACTGTCAAAGTATACAGGTCTTAGCACAAGGTCAGCTCCCAGCCTCGCCCTACAGGACTGACTACAGAAGTGCCTGTTTTGACCAAATCAGCTCAACAGCAATCGAGATAGGGTCTCCTGGATACCTGATTAACATTACTATATAATAAACACCAGCCGAAGCTTAAAGCTATCCGCACACTAGAGCGATTATCGACCCAAACGCACAATTATCGTGGATTGGGTCAAATATCGCTCTAGTGTATGGTAAAGTTTTTTCTCTAAACAGCGATAAAACGCTCCAAAAACGCTAGGGTGTGATTATCTCATATTTTGGAATTCCCGATTGATAATCGGACCCTAGCTGCGATTTTTGAAGGTACCTTATGCTCTGCCCTCTCTCCCTCTGTGTAAAATGACTGCTGGAAAGACATTCCACACAAAAGGAGAGAGGACAGAGCACTGTCTCGGGACCTTTCCCCAGGGGAAAATCGGCAGCCACACGCTGGAAGCGATAATCGCTCTAGTGTATGGCCAGCTTAAGTCTGTGTCATATTGTCTCCTTAAACTCCTGGAATCTAAGTAATTCTCAAGTTCTATCAGGAACAAATACCAAGGAGAAGTTTTGAGCAATGGTGTGATAGTAAGCAAGATAACGAACTAAAAAACAAATCTACTTGTACAGATGAAAACGCCACAAGGCTTATCTGTCAGTTAGGAGCCACTGATTTATTTAGGTGCTCAGACTCTGTTTTCTAGATAAAGCATTTAATATTCAGATGAAATAAAAAACAGTTTAAATACTAGAGATAAGAGCACGCACAATAATGTAAGAAGTCACTATTGTGAAGTGTTTAAAGGTGGAGAAAATGTACTTCTCTTAACTCTGCAGATACAAACAGGACACCAATTCATCCCCATTTATGGTTACAAAAAAATATATGTTCTTAAAACTTCTTACACAGTATTTACCTTCCCATATAAAAGAATAAAATGTTTACAAAACATAGAAACACTCAAAAAAAAACCTAAAGCCATTAAGAAACAACGCTTGTCTAAGAAGACTAATAAGAGATTATTATATTATTACTGCAATACACCAAATTATTGATGCTGACTTCAGCCTATTTATTTGTGTATCTGTTGCAAAAGATCATTTTATAAATTAAATATTAGTATTGTTTTCATATATACACACACAGCACTGTTATATTACCTTAAACATTAATAGTTTGTGCAACCTATCACTTCTCTATCATGGCTTAGTTGAAGTACAAGAAATACATGATCCAGACCTAAATGCGCACCAGATGGCATAGCGTACCTCTGCATTCCTTTGAACTGCCCATGCCCAGAACCAATGTGCTTGCAATGATGGCGATTTAAACCTGAACACAAATGCACGCTTTGGCCACTTGCATTCCATAGGAATAAGAAAGGGGTAAAGAGACAAAGTCAATGCACAGTAAGGATGCGCTCATACAAGTGTGTTTAATAAAGACCCAAACACAGACATAAATGTCCACAGTTTACAGCTAAATATTTGCACCAACCTTATGGCATGAGCAGTCGCCATACAGTACGACAGCCTATATTAAACCACTGCATTGGCATTTTCCATACACTTATGAGAATACAGTGTATGCCTTGTTCCTTGTGTTGGTTCAGAAGCTTATATTGTGTCTGATCACAAGCTGCCATTCTTATGTACTGATTCAGAAGTGAGGTTTTATAGTACACAGAGAGTGCATTTGTTTCTATGTTCTAAGTGAATCATGCATGGAAGGAAGAGTTTAAAAAATGCAAAATGGGCAAAAATAGTACAATACCGTAAATGCAAATGTAAAGATAATATACACACAAACATTCCAATCACTGTATTTCTATCACTAATATTATTGTATCCAGGTATAACGGATACCTGGAAAAGCATTCTGAGTGAAGTTTGTGTGTTCTCCTCGTGTCAGCATGGGTTTCCTCTGGATGGTCAGGAGGATCTTAGTATGTAGATCCAATTGAGGCAGGGACTGATGTGAATGTCTAATGTTCTCTGTAAAGCTATATGCTATTGTGGCGCTATATAAATAAGTGTTATTAATACTACTGCTTTGATTCAGTTTCCCAGTTTTCTGTTACAATGGGCAAATCCGGCCATGCAGCTGCAGCCGCAGCAAAATTATAGAGATTCAGTAGACATGCTCCTTCTGGCCCTCAGTCCTCCGAAGCGCCACAGCTGGTGCCTCCAGAACCAGTGGAAGATAACTCCTCTCCCTCTGCAGCTACACCGTACTTCTTGAAATAACTTTGTGCGAAAAGACACTGGGCGACAAGATGAGTGCAGTACAGGCTGATATTTCCCTGCTTCGCCAGGATATCCAAAAGACAAGAGAAAGAGGTGGAGGTGGAGCACAGGGCCTCGGCTTTGGAGGACATAGTTAACCCGATCAAAACAGCGCAAGTTCATGCTTGTGAGCCAAAACTCTCTGACCTTGAGGAAAGATTGAGGCGTAACAATCTGCGCTTTGTGGGCCTTCCAGAACATGCAGACGGCCAAAATCCGGAAGCGTTCCTGGAAAACCTCCTGCTCAAGGAATACGGCAAAGATGCCTTTTCTTTACACTTCACCATTGAAAGAGCGCACAGGATTCCGTCTCAGCCTCCGAGACCAGGCATGGCACCGCACACCTTTATTGCTAAATTCCTATATTACAAAGACAGGGATGCAGTGTTACACCTCATGTGACAAAGCGAACCTATTAAGATCGACAACACAACGGTCTCCGCCTATCCAGACTACGCTTTGGAAGTGCAGAAGAACAGAGCTCAGTTCACACCAGTCTGGAAAAAGCTCAGAGATCTTCAACTTTCATACTCCATCTTGTTCCCAGTTTGTCTACGGGTTGTCGCAGGCGGTGAGACCCATTTCTTCTTCTCCCCGAGGGAAGCGGAGCTCTGGCTTGAGCGTTATCCTGGACGTGTAGCCTCACCAGAGCACTGACTCCAGCAGAGCCTCCGGAAAATGTAAAAATGATTAAATGTTTCAGAATTCACCGCCAGGAACTAATGAGATTTCCCTTTTTGTGGTCACACAAAAGATAGTGGTTAGCACGGCTCCATTACCTAGTTATATGTAGAGGACTCTCTCTAGCTTAGAGCCGCAGTTTAGTTACTGTAAATGTAACGCCTAGCCTTAGTAACTAATAGTCATTTGTTTTGGGAGGGTGGGGTAGTGAGGAGGAGTTCTGTTTCTTAGGGACATAGGTATACCCTAGTTTTAAGGGGTATATGGTGTGGCTTAGGGATGGGATAGTTTTTTGTTTGTTAGCTAACCCAATATCTATGTAACTTGCTGGGTTTACTGTTTTGTACATGTCTTCTAATGTATGTCCTTTACTTAACAGCTATCGTTCAGAGAATAATATTGTCTGCAGTGCCGCACCGAGTTCTTATTGCCTACCCACTATGACTTTATTCAAGTTGTTTCTGGTTTGGTCCTTCCCCGCTGCAAGTGTGAGTAACCTCAAAATACATGTCTAGGATCACTTCACATAATTTATCGATCCTTGTGTAGAATGTCCGGGGCCTGAATAATAAAGTTAAAAGGTCACTAGTATTAAATTATATTAGGAAGCAAGGCCCGGATGTGGTATGCTTAATGGAAACCCACCTACAAGGCGGGAAGGTTCTAGCGTTGAGAAGACAGTGGGTGGGGTGGACGTATCATTCCACCTTTTATACTTATTCCCGAGCTGTCTCCATTTTAATACGGAAAAACCTGAATTTTGTTTTACAGGATGTACATATTGACCCTGCAGGTAGATTTGTTTTTATGAATGCCCTGTTTGACACATCGCCTATCCTTCTCCTAGCACTTTACATTCCCCCTCCGTATTCGCATTGTTAACTAAAATCAGTGGTTAATTACGTGGTCAAATTCCCTGACACGCCAGTTATACTTACAGGGGACTTTAACATGGCACTGAATCCCACCTTAGACAGATAGCAGGAAGTTGACCCCCCCCCCCCCGATAGCAGGAAGTTGGCCCCCCCCCCCCGGGACAAAATTCATCCCCGCTTACTACACAGGTGGAGGGCCTGGGCCTGGTGGACGCATGGAGGTTCCATAACCTGGATTAGATAGAGTTCTCATGCCACTCTGCCACACATCACTCCCTTTCCTGAATAGATCTAGCTTTACGTTCCCCTATTCTGTTGCCCCAAATTGCTAAGATTCAATATTTACCCAGGGGGATCTTGGATGATTCCCCTCTACTATTTAAAATTAACATACTCCATAATCCAGGTATCCATTTCTGGAAATTGAACTCTTTCTGGCTATCTCTGATAGAAGCTGGAAATTAAACTAGAAATTGAGACGGCCTTGTCTGCTAAACCCAACCACAAGTCCCCAGGAATTGATGGAATACCGGGAGAAGTATACAAACACTTCCACAAGTTTTTTACTGCTAAGCTTCTTGAGTTATTCAATCTTATACAGCAGGAGGGTTGCCTTCCAGAATCTATGTCGGAAGCCATGATTGTTTTAATTGCCAAACCGGGAAAAGACCCCCTTATGCCTGAATCATACCGGCCCATCTCCCTATTACTACCGATGTCAAAATACCAGCAAAAATCCTAGCTACCAGGCTTAATGCCATAATAGCACAAATTATTCACCCAGACCAAACTGGTTTCATGCCTGGTAGAACCACGTCCACAAACCTTAGACGCCTCTTTATGCGTTTTCAA
>WWET01002196.1:194918-211275 GCA_011038615.1 Limnodynastes dumerilii
CCCGGCACAGGGGCCACAATATCGTCCAAGGCGGAGATGCGGCGCTCAGTGTCAGAGACCCTCTCTCTGATTTGTTGTAAATCATGGCGAAGGAGCGAGATGTCAACCTGCACCTCGCCAATTTTACTCATCAAGGTCTTCTCTGAGGCTGAAATAGCTGATAAGAGAACCTGCTGCAGGGAAACCGTATCCAGACTCTCTGCACCCTCTGGGGGTCGCGGGCTCAGCGGCTCTGACGATGCAGTCGGGCTAGGTGGAGGGGCACTGGTAGCCTGACGAGCAAATCTCTCCAGCTTGGCCGCCGCCGCAGCAGATTTATCTGATCTGCCCATTGTAGACACAGCTGGGTAGCTAGTAGGCACAACAATGCAAAGATATAGGCTCCAATATCAGAAGGTAACTGTGCAATAGAGGGCAGAGGGAGACAACACCAAGATTTCCGTAGGTAGAGTAGGGTTTACACCAATTTAGGCACACATATAATTTCCAGGGACAGTAGTATGGTGGCAGTTTGCAGGTCACAATGCAGGGTAGGCACAGTATCGGGAAAGACAGAGTAGCTGTTCCAGGTGAAGCAGGGTAATGCAGACTCTGCACAGTCACACAGCAGCCAGGGCACTGTATATGAGGGTAGACAAGGTTCAACAAGCACCCCACCAGCACAAAGTCTATTGCAGAGCCCCTTTCCAAGAGTCAGGAGAAGGTGGGAATGATAACAAAAGTCCAGCAGTATATTGATCAATAAAGCCCCCACTAAAACTAGCAAGGGTCTTCCTATCAGCAGCTGAGCCTTGCACAAATGTCCCACAACCAGTTCCAGCTATACACTAGGCAATGGCACCTGCTCAGTGGCTTTCCTCCTCTGACAGTGTCCAGCACAGCACGCCACTCTCTCCTCCTTCCCGTAGCGTCAGCCCAAGATGGCGCCCAGCAACCAGGCTTCGCGCCAAAACGGGTCCCAGCAGGCCTTCCTGAAGAGGATCCTCCACCGCAGCACACCGCCAGCACCACCGAGGGGACTACGGGCCGCAGAGCCAGGCCAGAGGACACAGCGCAGAGCAGGAGAACAGGATTAGATCTCCCACGTGGGCGCCGCCGCGCCTGAAGAACCGGAGGGGCCCGTCACTTCAAGGGAGGCCGCGGCAGTCCAGGGACTCCCCGCCGACAACTAAGACCGCAGCCGGAACCAGGGCAGGTAAGTAGGGCACTAAGGGCAGCAGGTACCAGGAGCAGGGGGAGCCAATCCACTGAGAAACGGATATAAATTCGGATATTGGAGAGGGAGCACAGGCAGCGTGCGACCTACTCCACTCCCATCCAAGCCCCGCCCCCCATGCTCTTGCTGTTTTTAAGTCCCTGACTGGCCATGTACTTTAGCAATCTTTTTGTCAACAGCATCTATTTTATGGTTTAACACGAAATATAAAATAGCATACACTATTAGCAAGATCTTCCACACGCCAAACGACTTGTATTCCTAACTTTGCCTTCCTTGGCAATTTAATTTACTTGCCAACAGTTAACATGCTATTGTTTTATTATGTTGTTGAAAGTCAGCAGTACATTTCTTCAATTTAATCCACAAATGGTACATGAACAGCATTCATCACTTTTGCATAAACATATTAAAGGAAAGGAAAAGCCTAAAGGAAAAGTGAAAACTATATATTTGTAGAATTTAAGATATGGCATACACAGTAGATTGGACCCAGAGTAGTAAACACTTAAAGTATTGCTGTACTAGATGCCAAGAAATAAAGAGCGATATTTGTTTTTTACCCACCATGGTACAAAATAGTATTATTAAAGGCATCAAACAAAATATGTATTCACCAAGAAACAAGATCACTCAACCTAAGCATATGATTATGAATCATACACATTAAATATTAAAATGGTTATCAAAATGTTTGATATTTGGAGCAGCTGTTCAAGTCACAAAACAGAACATGCTGAAGAATATATATTTGACATTTTCATGAGTAACAAGATAAAATATAGACACTCATTTTATGTCTCGTGTCCTTTTTCCTTTTTTGGGACAGAAGCAAAATGCTAAGCTGTACTATCAAGGGGTTCCGTTCGCTACTCCGAAAATGGCATTTTCAAAACACACACATCTGACAGTTAATTGTCGGCTGTCTCTCTTTTGAAAATGTCTCTAATCAGAAAGAATTTATAATAAATAGGTAAGTATTCCAAAATGTATTTTTAACTTATCCATTCATTACCTTTGTGACATCTGGACCTGCCATAGCACCCGACAGGTTAGTGGGCTTAGGCTGCAGGGAAAAAATCCAGTATAGAAGGGGAGTCTTAAAGGTTAGGCTGCAGGGAGGGAATAGAACTTAAAAGGGAAGCCTTGAGGTTAGGCTGTTAGAGTTTTAGGGTTAGTCTGCGAGGAGGGGATGCAGCATAAAAGGGGAGTCATAGGGCCACATTCAATTAGCCTCG
The DNA here is from genome assembly GCA_011038615.1 of Limnodynastes dumerilii. NCBI lineage: Eukaryota > Metazoa > Chordata > Amphibia > Anura > Limnodynastidae > Limnodynastes > Limnodynastes dumerilii. Next base: position 197,373 of record WWET01002196.1, read on the forward strand.
CAGCTAATTGTGCTAATTTTTTTTATTTTTATAAAAATCGGGTACCGTAATACCGAAAATGTTTGCGGTGCACATTTTCCCGTCTTTTGCCACACTTATTCCTAATTGAATCCGGCTCTTAGTGTTAGGGTGCGGGGAAGGGGAAGGTTAGGGCTAGAGTAATAGAAGGGAAGGGGTAGGGCGAGCATTAGGATAAGGTTTGGGGTCGGGGATGGGAATTCCTTATGGGGATCTTAGCAGACTCCAGCAGGGCAGGAACATTTGCTGGTGGTGGTTCTTGCAAATGGGATGTAGAAAACGGCCCTGTGATAAAAGGGGCATTCTCAGTGGCGAAGCACCCCCATCATCAAGTAAAGTGTACCCCAACAACAAAAGTGTATTGAATAGTTTATTAGAAACACAATGAGTCACCTCCAAATAGTGGACATGCTCCAGATAATATTTCCCCCCTTACTTATACACAGCACATATCTAAGCGCACTACAATCACTTTTTCAGCACTCTGGATAGCTCCATTAAGTGCAACGTGTGTTCCTTTGGTGTGATCTCACTCAAAAAAGTATAGATAGAATGAATGAGGCATCTAAAAAATCTAGTGTGAGAGATATTAAGGCCTCTGGTGTCTGAGTGATGCATTTTGTATAATCATGTATTAGTGCTTACTGCAGCTTTAAGGCGTTACAAGGACACCTACTCATGCCTTGTTGTTTTTCTGTTCTTTTCCATGTTTTGAGTACAAGTCTGGGACGGTGCCTCAACAATCATCACGCCATCCTTATCAAGGACAAGACAACTCACGAGAACGAGCTTCTCACGCGCAAACTAGACGACTTGTAGTTTTTCTTTTTTCTCATTTCTTATCTTTGTACAAATAAAGCTACTCTGGCTGTGGGCTGGTCAGATCAGAACAAGCTTCAGCCTTTACCATCTGAGTCTTTTCTCTGTCTCTATCGATCGATACCCACAGGTACACCTTAGAAGCCAGAGTCCAGGGAAGAACAACTTTAGTGTCATCTCTGACATCTAGCTATCATTCATCTAGTACAGTTCAGAAAATAATAGTTAAAACCTGATTGGTTGCTATGAGCAACATTTCTACATTTCCTATTTGTGTCAATATTATACCAGAAGCCACCTCCTTCACACCCTAGTGTGTCTAAGGACAACGTACGTAACTGTGAATCCGGACCACTCAGTGTTCAAAACAATGAGAATATGACTGGGATGCAACTGATATTCTAAGTATATATTAACGTTTCCAAAATTCCTAAATTCACAGCATGTAACTGATGTTTAGTTGCCTAACATAGCTATAGTAAGTTATATTAAACTAAATCTATAAATCTTTTCCTTATTTAAATGAAAACTTGTATTTTTAATCTGGATTTTCCCATAGCACAATTTTAATTAACCTCTTCACTCATTCTATACAAAGCTATATAATTTAAGAAGATTTGAAACTTTCCAAGTTTGACTCAATAACACCATTATTAATGCATCACCTCTCAGACTGGTACAGGGCCTCCTAGGAAAATCCTAACATATCTTCTTCCTCCTAATTCACAGTTTTGAGCCTGCTACTCCAAGACGATAAGAATTAAAATTTTAATAAGGGTTAAACTTTAATTATGGTTTATTAGCTCAGTCAATTTCCTTTGCCAAGGCAACTTAAACTCAGCATCGTTCAATGAAGATATTTCAGCCGTCCAAATATAGAAAACTTCAGCTAAAAATAGGTAAAACGTTTCATTAATAATGACCATAAAAATGATTAAGCATTAACAGAGTCTCAGATGGGGCTAGTGTAGAGTAAGTATTTCTAATATGACCTAATAAGCCTTACTTCAACAAGCTGATGTTAACCATTCATACACCAGTGAATTGGGATGTAAAGCAAAATATACACAAGATGGGTTATCGGTAGTATACTACAAGTAAGTATTACCAATATCCATGAAAATTCCAAGATCCTAATTGCTGCCAAAATACCCTGTTTTAATAAACTATTAAGCTAAAATTAAACACTGTGCCTAATTTAGCTTTAAAAGCAAGACCAGCTAATAGTGAAATCTGCCCCGGATAAAACATATTTACAATGCATGGGTTGCAGCATGCATGCAGCACCATACAACTTAGAGTTGAGTTTAAAATTGTTTGTCCCAAACAACTTTGCGCCATTTTAAAGTTTGCAAAATATCATTACATTTACATAATGTGGAATTCATTTATTTAGACAGAGAATATTGGTCATTCATATTGGACCTGATTCAGAATTAAGAAAGTGAGAGGAAAGTCAGTCCTGGGCTAAACCATGTTGATTGCAGGGGAAGACAAGTTAATTGTATTCTTCGCATGCAGGGATATGTCTTTGAATTGCTTACTGCACACAGATACTGACCAGCTTTACTATTACACTGTTATTTAGACTTGGGCTGGGAAACATCACCTCTCATCTCTAATACTGTTTGCAACAGATGAAATATGACCTCCCTGCAATCACCATGGTTTAGCCCAGGAGTGACTTTCCTCTCTTATTTTAAGCACTTTCTTAATTCTTGTTCTTTGTCCCAATGGGCCATGCATTCTAAATTTCTACACAAACTTGTGTCCATTTTATCCCACTTTCCCATTTTGGAATGTTAGGAGGGAACTCACATAAACACAAAGGAACACACAGACTCCACACAGATTATTATTATTAGTGCCATAAGGTACCTTAAACTCACTCTTAGGTGTGAATATATCTCTCAGTCACTAAATGCCCGATATCACATAGTGTGTAGACTATTTTGTTGATATTGTTTTAATATATTAACTCTTGCAGATAGTACTGCAGAAGGTCCCTCCTACTGTATAAGCGATAATGGATAATATAATAATAATATTTGCAATTTGCAATTTATATGTCTGTTTACTTTATAGTAAAGGGATCCTCTTATTTATGTCAGAAATTTCAAATACACGTTTTCTTTCCATTTGTTTTTCCTGTACTTCTTATCCATGTCTTTTCATTTTATATGCTCCATGGTACAACACCAAAAAGTTATTAGAAGACAATAATATTGTCTAAAGCATAACAAAACTGCCATATTTTAGACTGATACTAATATAGAGCACTGCACCCCCCATCTCCTCATCACATCCGTGCTCTTTTTAATGCCTGCTGCTTTTTCCTCTGCAAAATTGCACTCATCAGACACTTCCTATCCACCAATGATACCAAAACCCTCATTCACTCTCTTGTTATTTCCCACTTCGACTACTGCAACCTCCTCCTCATTGGTTTCCCCCTCACCCGTCTGGCCACTCTCCTCCAATCCATCCTCAATGTTGTCTCCTATATGTCAAGCCCTGCACTGCCTGCCTATCCACTTCAGATCTCTCTTTTAAGACCCTCACTTATAAGGCTATCTCCTCCACCATTGCTACTACCTCTCATGTCCAAGTCCTAGATTTGTCCCATGCTGCCCCACTTCACTGGACTGAACTCTTTATTTCAGTCAGGATATTCCCCACCTTACAGGTCTTCAAGAGCTTCCTCAAAACAGACAAAGTTTCGTATGAATAAATATCTGTCCGACAGGGCAGCTCATCTTCTTCCACCCTCATAATGTGGATGGAAACATGTAACTTGTACAGTGTGGCAGGGATTAATAGTTTCATGGGGATCGCAGGACACTTATGGTAGCCTTAAGGTTCCTTAACCACATCAAAATCCGCATGAGAGAGGAGAATAACAGGGGAGATCACTCCACTCTTCCATGCGGACTGCCAGACCTCCATGCATAAAGAAGTCACACAAAGGGCTTCATCCAACCCAAACTCTTTATCTGGCAAGTTTTAAATTTCCACAATAATCGTATCACTGGGAGCTCTGTTTTATTAATATTGTTATCAACGCTGTCAGATGTATGATTTTGCATTAACAAAGTGAGCATTGTTCAGCATAATTACTTGTTACACTAAATTTACATACCATTCTCTGTTTCGAATGAATCTATCCTTTATGTTTTGCTGAATAGTAGCAGAAAATGACATTATATTATCCTATTAATTTTGAGGTAAGCTGAAAATATTGTCCAAAAAAAGAGTTACAACTCTTTTTTTTTTTTACAGAAAAAATCATTTTAGTATTGCTATTTTTATATAGTGCTACAAAACTCTCACAACTCATTCTCATAATACAATGAGTGTTGTCTGTTATGCAGATGGGTGAATTTCCATTTGATGTGATAAAACTTATTGATGTAATAAACAGTGTTACTGGTGATGATATTCCTTCCACTGTCATAGTATTTATGACTCACTTCCATTTCATTGTATTTGCTTGTTCTAAACAAGCTGTGATGGGGCATAGCCACAAGAATATTAAACACAATTTGCTTGGAGTATTGATGGAAACAGCCCTGTTCTTTCACAGGACGGCTGAGGTTGCTTCTCCAACTCAAGAAACGAGGACACTGGGGATCTGTGGAATTATTTTGCATGCATGGTGCAGAAAAAGGCATCTATAGGTTACTTTAAAAATTAAGCAGGCCAGATCCTGACCCATGCTGTTGTAAGAAACATATGGGAGCATAGAACTTCTGCATTATAAAATCAACTTTACAAATGGAGAAGCAGAAGAAGAAGAATAATACACATGGAAAGTTTGTGGTGAATAAAAAATTAATTTTCTTTTGCTGGGACAAAAGCTTGGTTTCACAAAGTACTGTTGTTTTAGTTGTGAGTAAGACAGCAGAGACCAGAGAAATCATTAAATTCAGAAGCAGTGACCAAAATAAACATAACAAACCCCAGGAAAGCAGAATGTTGTCAGTACACCACTTATTGATCTGGAAAAAGTGTATCTACATCCACTCTATATAAAGCTTGGTTTTATGAAGAACTACAGTATATTAAAGCAATGAATCAAAGTAGACTTGGATATGCACACCAGGGGCATATCTAGGGTAAATGGAACCTGGGGCAAATCCCAAAAGCCGCAAAGTGGCGGCACAGCTCAAAAGGGGCATGGTCAAACTACTGGGGGCGCAGCTGTGCATCCAAGTTTAAACCATTTCATATATGTTTAAACCAATATATATATATATACATACATACTTTTTTCAATTAACATACCCTCTAGATAAAAATAAACACAGGAGATCTATCTATGCTGTCTCTGACTTATGATTACTGTGCAGGTAAATGCTTTGCAAACAAACAATATCCAATCCCTACATGCACTGTTAGGACTATTTAAGTATTTTATCATTTCACTTAATGGTTATTATGGATGACACAATCGGAGCGCAGAGTCTAATTAGGGCCAAGATTTCACTACAGCCCTGATGGGATAGGTTTGATTAAATTCTTCTACCAACTCCTTAGCATGAAGATGCTGGCTGGGACCCATTCCCATACCCAGATTGTCCTTAATGATTTTGGATAAACCCACTCCAAATTGACTTTTGAGAACTGGCTCATTCTATTGGCACTCAGTAGCCCATTGTCTGAATTCCTCACAGTACACTTCCGCAGATGCATGGTGTAACAGCCTGCATGGAATAATTCCTACAGTAGCAATGAGAAGCAACAGTGAGGACCAGTTGCAGAGAAGGCAAGAACTTACACATTGCCATGATTAGCGTTGTGGCATGTAACAATGGTAGTCTGTGAAACATTTTCTATTAGCCTTTTTTTTTTTTTTTATAGATTTTGCATTGGGTGAAAGCATTGTGCATTTAAAGTAATATAGGATATGATTTATATTTTTGACATGCTGAGGAATCGACCAGCTGCCTGAGCTTTCCCAGTTTTATCCTATGACATATACGTAATACAAAACGTGCCAAGACATAGCATTGAATAGCACTCTGATTGTACAATGTAAAGCTCACCACCTGCTACTGTAATATAACTGAACATCTGACTGCATGGGTATGTGCAATGTACACAAGAGCTCCAACTAAAAATAGGTCTTCATGTACCATTTATTAATGAGCTCAGTTAAACTAGGAGACAAATAAAGGAAGTCTTTAAAGCAGCAAAGTCCCTACAAGTGAGTCCTTTGTACACAAAAAGCATCATCCAGTGAATCTTTGTGTCCAATGTAATTAAAGTGAAAACGTACTGACACAACTACTGAAATATTGCTGTAACTCCCACCATTGCTGTCAAACGAATACAAAAAAACACAAAAATCAGAAGTCAAGCAGCACAAACTTATGTTCCTACATTTCTGGATTCCTGAGGTCTGGATGCGGATTTATTGTTCTCTTCTAACCAAACAGTGTGGTCCTCTGTTTTAAGGCACTGCAGCTGATCCACAGTAAGGAGCAACTTCACAGAAAGGTGCAAACAATGTTAGAATGTGAGGGGTCAAAATGAATTCAAGGATGCTGTCTAATATTAAGAAGTTAAATTATTTTTATTTTTATTCTAAATCAGAATTAAAAGCGTAAAAGTATACAAAATGCCAAAACAGTTAATTTTATATAACTCAAAATAATGAAATGTTGCTTTGATAAAGTCCTAGGGGCAGGACAAAATGCATACAAAAATAACTTCCTTTGCAGCTATAAACTGTCCTTCAATTGCTCCGATATATTAATGCTGAGTTGCAGGTAAACAAGCATCTACAAGCTTTCAGCACACAGATACTAGTAGTACTACACAGCTCCGGGACCAGATGGAGAGATAGAGGTGTCCGTACATTCCCAGACCTCATTGCAATTTTGGGACTTGGACATTCCTAACGTGCTCCAGACTACAGATTGGGGACTATTTAGTTCCCATATTTTTAAATTTAGGTGGAGAGTGGACCTTATTTACACGTCTCTGAAAGGTGAACGGCAAAAGCCTTTCGAGATATATGTCAAAAGCTGTTGCCCACTACAGACTCCTATACACTCCACCGGAGTTTGGCCACATGTGCAGACGGCCCTTTTGCAGATGTGGCCACACGCCAAAAAAAAAAATCCTGCAGGGACATAGAATGCTTTTACTAACATTGAAGTGCATCCTAATATTTGATTGCACCGCTCTATACATGCATCCATGCAATCACCTGGGAATCCACTTGCATCATATGAACTTCTGAAAATTCAAGCCTGCCTTAACATTTCTGATCTGTCCCCACTTAAGGTGGGTTAAGGAAACAAGCAGCCCATGTAGCTATTGAGTGAGTGAAGTCACTGGTACATCTACTGTTGGAGACCCCTCTCTACTCTTCTAAGCCAGTGCAGATGCCTGCCCATATACTCTCAAATTAAATGTGATAGTACATAGCTCCTCCTCCTTCATATAATTATGGAGTTCTTAATATAAACAAAAACACTTTCAGAATTACAATTTAATCTCTTAGGTAGCTGACCTTCTCCAAGAAATGTTTAATGCTATTAAGGACTCACATTCTATCCCACTTTATTTTAAGGCAGATATTTAAAATTCCTTCTTCTAAACCATGAAAAGATGCAGAACTCCTATGTTCATTAACGGCTATCTCTTTTCTCAACATGGATTATAAGCTTTCACCAAAATCCTGGCAGAGAGAGAGTCAAAACCATTCTTCCCTCGGGCATACACTGATCAAACAGGGATCATTTGGGGGAGGCATTCAGTGTCTAATATCTGGGAGGTCATATCAGTTATGTAGGGGTTGGCTCAAAATCAAGGGAATGTAGGCCTACATTTGCTGCTTTTCCTTGACGTAGAAAAAGCTTTTAATCTGGTGACTCAGGATCACTTATTTACAACATGAATCTGGGTTCCCTGAAACATTCCAAAATTTAATGCGAGTCCTATATCCCCACCCGTTGACACAGGTAGCTTGCAATGGTTTTTTCCCCACCCTTTGCTATAGAAAGGGGTACCTGGTAGGGCTGCCACTGTCCCCTCGTATTGTTCACTCTGGCACTGGAGCCAAAGGCTATTGTACTTAGAAAATTGGAGGTATTTAGGGTATTACTGTAGGGGAATGGAGATAAAATTTGTGTTTTTTGCTGATGATATGTTGCTTTCTATATCAAATTCCTGCGCCTCCATTCCGGCTAAAGTCGCACTATAAAACACAATTTGGAACAGCTTTCATATAAATCTACAAAAAAACCTTTGGATTGCAAATTACAAAAGATCTGTAGGCAATGCTGTGTGTACATCTTGATCAGTGGAATCTAGGACCCCGATTCAGTTATCCGCAATTATGTCAGCAAAGTGGGTGCGGTGTGTTCATCGCACCCAGTTATTACATGGAAATGTGGTGCAATAGAAATTGAAAATATATCCAAACCGCGCGGTGATTGGCTGAGGTGCGTTGATGTTTGTGACCTGCGCCTCCATTCCGGCTAAAGTCGCACTATAAAACACAATTTGGAACAGCTTTCATGTAAATCTACAAAAAACTAAACTTCTTACCTTTGTGGCGGCCTATTACTCAAGTCACCTCTATGTTTAAAGCAGCACCTTATTCTATTCAATATTTAGGAATTCAGATTTCTTCCTCACTGGTCTCCCTATATCACAATAACTATACTATAACTATAAAATAAATGACCCAACAGCTGACTCATCGGAAATATTCACCTTGTTAGGTTGTGCAGCTGCCCTTAAAAGTGTTATTTTTCCGAAACAGGGCAGGGGGGTTGGATGTGACCACTTTCACATATACCATTTTCTTTAGGTACATAGTGGCTTGTATGTTGCAAAGAGAAACATATACTAAGTTACAGCTAGAGGAAGCTTTCTTCTTCCTTACTCACCAGCAGCCCTCCTGCTTTGCCAACCAAAATTATTCCCTTCCCACGCTTTAAATAACTTTATGTTCAAAGCCACTTACAGAGCTGGGCTTAGAATCAATCACAGCTACAACCAAAAACCCACTAGTTGTAAATACTCTCCCTCTTGGGGAAACCCAGCCTGGAAAATAGTGTGTATACATCCTGGAAAGCTAAGGGGACCTTGTCCATTCACAACATCTTTGACCCAGGGGGTAACTTTTCAAACACTTAGAGAACAAAATAATCTTACAGGTTAGACATTAAACCCAGAAAAAAAAAGTTATCAACAACAATGTATATCCATATCACCGTCTGTTTTAGGAACTGTAAAGAGTTTGTTATTGCGTGCTCCATACAGACAGACAGACAGACAGACAGGCGACCTTGCCTGATGTTGACAAAGGGTGGAAACATTTTATAAGAAATGGGGTTCTTCTATTAGATTCCTCTACATAGTCCCATAATGACCAACATTTTGAGAACACAACTTTACAGACATTTGACCAACTAATTGGCAAAGACAATGGAATTTCACTCTGTATTTGAAATGAGTGCTCTATTGCTTATTGTTTTCATGTTGTTGAGTGTATATGAGGTAAGGGTTGGCATGACATCTCTCTAACCACTTACCTTTCCCCTTTGTTTTGTCACAGCTTTCCTACTATTTTGTCCCACCAGTTCCCTATGTTTTTGTACTCTGTATATATGCTTGTGAAAACTAACAGCATAAAGTGCTATGTTATATTTGTTGTTAGGGAATCTGATCATTTCGGAATGATATTCACAAATGCTGTTTGTATCCTTTTTTATGTATATTTGTACATTGATCTGTCTACACATTCTATTGAAAATAAACAGATTTTAAATAATAATAATAATAAATATTTTCATTATCTTCTCTTATGTTTCTAGTATTTGGCAAAAGTCATCACAAGACAATCACTGACACTCAAAAAGGAGGACTAATTTAGTATCTTCCTCAACGAAAAGGTGAAGTTTTCATCTCTCCAGGTTGTAAGAGAACTTGTGTTTTACATATCCCATTTATTCTGAGAATAGGATAGGCTGAAAAGGTCATTGTAAGCCATCTGAGGCTGTAAAATATAATAAAATAAGGATACTTTCTGTATTGCTCTTGTTATGTTTTGCTAAGTTTATATTTGTTCTTTTACTTTATATTAATATTCTAATGACACAAAACGAAAAGTTCAGACAGCCAAGGTAATCTGCTTAAATTACCTTTAAAGGCTGGATGAAGTGTACTGTATTTTTTTTTTGCTTGTTTAACAAATAAGGCTTTCAAGCTCTCAATTTAATGGTTAGATTAAGGTACTATGAGTTACACAGTGAAAATGAAAAATGAAATCCAAATTGCTGACTTTCGTTGTACAAGGTCTTATTTATAACAGTTTCCAATTACTAAGAGAAAAAAGAAGCTCCTGAACTTGTAGCCATTAATAATTAAGGCCACTATCTTGCTATTACCATTTTTCAAGATAAGAATAAGACACTGCAGTACAATGTAATTAATTGAACAGCGGCTGGGGAACACAATTTATTTACAATGTACGATCCTTTAACCATATGTTAGCATTTGTGACAGAGCTGACCTTAGCCTTCACATACAGAGACACACATTCATTACACGCTGAATAATGCTATTGCAGCCTATGGCGTTTTAATGCCTGGGTGGAGCGTGTGTTCCCTAGTTTTGGAATAAGGGCACTGGGCCGGATCCAGAACTACGTCCGTCTTCCATAGACGGACGTAGTTCAATAAACAGTAGCTAATGCGCATGCGTAGTAGCTATTGTACGTAATCTGCGTATCGTTTCAATACGTAGATTGCGTATATGCGGTCTTTTAGATGGACGTAGTTCTGGATCCGGCCCACTATTCTATTACAAGAGCTTTTAACAAATTGGATTTAGCTCTTTCTCTCTAAACAAGAAAAACCCAAACCACTGGACAAAGTGGAAGAGGTTATTTAATAAAAGACTGCACTTTCTACCCACTTCCCTGTTACTTAAAAACATAAAAACCCGGGGAAGAAAAAGGTAGAAACACAATGTAAAATGTCTATTCTGATGGCCACTTTACAAATTGCTCCTCCAATGTGATATAGCCCGTAGATAACATACACAGTATTAGATCCCTGGATATCAGGGGCAGAAATTCAGGCCCCATTGTAAGGAGGCGGGTGCGCAGGTCTGGATTCGTCTGCCTCTATCTTGTGCCTGTGCAGTGTGGCTGCTGGAGGTGTTGCACATGCAGCTTACACAGTGCTTACACAGTGCTGGCAGCTTACACAGTGCTCAGTCAATGAATGCTGAGCATACATGATAGCTTAGAGCTGCCCTCTAGAACAGCACCAATCTGTCAGCTGCTGCCAATGTACAAATAGTGCTCATATACTGCCACCTGGTGCAGGGAGGTTGGCGTTGTCCGCCCCCCCCCCCCCCATTTTCCTCGTGCCTGCAGCAGCCGCACCTCCTACTCCCATCACAGCCCTGGATGATTTTGACAAAACATCACTTATGCTTATATGATAGATGTTACAAATACATATTGTTATGTAAGGTGTGAATATGGCCAAATGTATTTCTAAATGTAACACAAAGTAAACATCTTACTTACAGTCATTGTGCCCCTCTCTCTTGAGCATCTGCACAGCACCAACATACTTCTTCAGCTGCACTTTCAGCACTTCATTTTCCCTGTCCAAACACAATGGAAAAAGGGGTTATACAGATGTAACCTAAGAGTTATAGACTTTTGATATCACGTGTTTCATGACCACAGGATAAGATCATCACTTGCCATGATCTATATCAGGGGCAGTCTGCCACATGGTCCCGAGCGTACGAATACTGTACTGTAGATTAGCATTTTATTTCAGCCACAGACACCAAAAGAGACGGACACCAAAAAGTAAAAGTAAATACATATTTGTGCATATATTAATTCAGTCACAGGTAACCTGCAGCACTCCAGGGGACAGATTTACGAAGCTGCAGGTAAAGAAAAGTGGCGATGTTTCCCATAGCAACCAATTAGATTTTATCTCTCACTTTCCTATTACATATTAGAAAATGTTAGCTAGACATCTCTACTTCTCCTTTCTCGCAACTAAGTAAATCTAGCCCCAAGAGTCCCATCATCCTCTGTAGGCTCTCAGATTTGCATATGGTGCTGAAGCATGCTGGGACATTAAGTTTTAAAATCCTGGTTTGCTATAGGTTGTCTGCACTAGCTGAATCCAAATGGCTTTGAACATGGTGTATATATAGACTGCACTGATCCACAGGGGCAGTCACAGCTCCAGAGAAGAAAGTCATTGTGCTCACAAAACCTATTGCAGTGATAAACAACACACTGCTCTCACAACTGTCTCCTGCTGCCCACTGTGACTACAACATTTGCATAAGACTCCTGTTGTTTATATTACATATATGCATAGCTTTCTATCATTAAATGTATTGTTTAAGCTTATTACCAAGATTTAAGACTGTATCATTGTAGAAAAGTGATCTGTTATGACATAACAGCCTTTAGACACAGTGATATTATAAGTAAACCTATCTCTCAGCCACATTACACATTTTATAGTGACCCTTTCTCCCCCTCAGGAAACGCCTTGGGTTATTCTGCAGCTGCCAGGAAGTGGCTGCATAACCTAAGGGAGGGGTAACAATGTCAATATAATTATCAAATCATCCATTTCCAGGCCAGAGCACTGGTAGTCAGAATACAGAGTAGAATCATGTATAAGGCTATAAGGCAGACATAACTTTTCAAAAATCAGAAATGTAGCATCATCTTTTTGTCATTTCTTTGTACATACTATCAATGCTCACAATAGATTTATTTGCACATTGGTTTCACCATCACCACCCCCACTGTAAAATCCAGCACAATGCGTAGATATGACCCCTGCCCTTTTTGAGTGGACTGGAAAGACAATCCAGTCCTGAGACATTACATACATAACAGACATCAATCTCAGTGGCTTCTACACAAAACAGCCGCTAGTCCACATAGGAGTCCCATTACTGGTGTAAAAAGTAAACTCAGTAAAGACTAGCATAAATAACAGGCTACAATTACAGTGTATGTTGTGAAAATCAAGCTTCAGGCTGAATGGACCATTTAAGTATAACCAACAAATCCCCAGTCTGTCATTATTTATTTATATTTTAACGTATTTATTAACTGGTTTTAATATAATACTGTCATACAGTAAAGCATGTTACGTTTTTTTTTTTTTAACAATCATTAAAAAAACAAGACCAAGTAGTAACATACAGACTGTGTACCCACCAGGAGAGCCCTGCTGTAATGCTGCCATGTACTCTGTCCTTGCCTGGGTATTCCATTCAGGGACTGTACAATTTATGATAAAAGGTGGCTGCCAATGGGAATCTTCTGCAAAGTGTGAGGTGTAAAAAGTGCATTATCAACAATATACAATTGTCAGGCTGGCTGGTTGTCCCAATAATTGTATAGTGTGTACCTGTCTTTTGTCTCTGAGGATAATTGTAGGATGGACACACAATTAGCTGCAGACACAAAGGCAGGGTAAACACCATACAATTATCAGAATGAACAGCCAGCCCGAAAACTGTATAATGTGAATATTGAACTGCTTTGTTGGAACACCAACAAAATAGTCCAGTAACACTGCAGACCAAGCAGTTCTGACCTCTGCGGTGCTGATACTACACAGGCAGTGTGCGCACACTACACGATTTTACCGGCTATCAGATCACATTTTTACAGCAGCCAAAAAGCTGTGCAAGTGTGTACCCTGCAGGGGCAGATTGGCTATAAGGCTTACAGGGAATTTTCACGGTAGCTGGTGGCCTCGAGGTCATTAAGCAGCCCCTCTTTTCTTACTTTAATAGAACAGGATATTGACAATAATGGGTAGTGGTCACTAAAATTATGTCTGTATAAATAAGAGGTCACTAGGATGCTGTATGTGCATATTATATCTTAGCATAGCTTGACATTGAAGTTCTTTATCCTGAAATAATTGAGAATACATATATGTTGATGCTGCTACGGGACCTGGAGGAGAAGGGAATGACAGAAGTAGACCGCTTAAAACAGCACTCAACACTTCATGTACTGTATGAGCACTCG
>WWET01002196.1:240446-272917 GCA_011038615.1 Limnodynastes dumerilii
AACCCTACCCCCCACCCCAAGCCTAACCCTAAGTCTCCCCCTATCCTCCCACAGCCTAACCCTAAGTCCCCAGAGAGGGTTTCTCACCTCTCCAGTGGTCCGTCGGCACTTCCGAAAATGAATGGGTGAGTATGCAAATCGCATATTCACCCATTCAAAGAAAAAAATTCTAAAACGGCTGTCATTCAAAATAGAGACAGCCGAAAAGCAACTTTCAGCTGTCCCTACTTCGCAATGACTGCCATCAGTGTGGGGACTCGCAACAAATTCTAAGGGGTCCAGTTCCATTGATTTGTGGTCTCTCCAGTTCCTGCAGTGTCTGACTGATGGAGCCGGAGCCTGGACTGACTAATGTTTATGCTAAATATGCATTTATATGCTAGTGATTAGTGTATAATGCACGTTCAGCATTATATTCTCTTGCACACCCTGGCTCCTATCACTGACAACTATATATACGAGAGCCTGGATATTTATGTGCAGGCTGAATTTGAATTACCACTATATTTCACCAATAGAAATCATTGGTGATTAGTTGTCTAATCTGATTTCAGCGGCTGCAGAAAAAGATGTTGGAATCGCCTTCCAGGGGCGTAACTAGTTACATTGGCACCCTGGGCCAGAAATAAAACTGGAACCCCCCCATCTTTTATCTCTATATTCCCATCAGTGTGTCCCTCCAACCCCTAGTCAATCATTTTGCCTTCACTTCACATATTCTCCTGTTCCGGCTCTGCCTCTTCCTTAGTTCTCTCTTCTTCTGAGGTCCTGGGTCCACTGTGGTAACAACAGCTCACGGACGAGCCTCAGCAGTGCCCGGCATACAGTATATGTAAGTAGGTGGCTTTTGCCAAGCACACTCTACCCTCCCTTGCTTCATATGCTGAGCAAAAAATTTAAGTGCAGCAGGTAACCTACCTCCACCACTCTTCTTGTGCCCTAGGCTGGTGCACCGGTCGCAACATCCTAGTTACGGCCCTGCCGCCCTTAGTAGATTTAAACTGGGGCCCTCACCCCTGGCCAATCTGGGGGGGGGGCTCCGCTACCCCTATCCTATCTACGACTGTCTGCCTTACCCCCACCGCTACTACTCCTCAGTAGCATCACACACAGAGCTATGGCACACTAATGATGTACTGTAGCAGACGGCTGTGGCTTTGAAAAAAATAAAAAGTCACTTCTGATAATATTTTTCCTTTATGTTCGTCAATAAACACAAAAAATTGATGGTGCACTTCTTTTATTCTGTGCTTTGTTATTGTGCATTCCTGTTCCATATTTTATACCTGCTATCCATTTAGAATTTGGTTGCTATGCAACAAGCAAGAAGCCTCTCTGTTATTTAGAATCCACACTAATGGCCAAGGGATAGCCATTTTACACACAAGATTTTCCCAGCAAGCAGCATAAACAAAAATAAGCTGGACTCATGCAGAACAGGTCGTCTGAATACTACTGTATTATGTACATCCATTTACCTAATTTAGCACATTTTATAGGAAAGGTTTCCAAACAAATATTTGAGGTGATTTTTTTTCCTCATGAAAATCCTAAACATTCATTATAGGCAGCATTTCTCTTACAAACGTTACTTTTCTGTTCACCTCTGGGGAATCAGAAATGTGGATGCAGGACTTTATCTAGTTGCATGTTAAATAATAAACAATAGATAGCAGAAAAGAAGAGAGAAAAAAAAGAAGCTCAATTTCTCCCCCTGGTGGACAGCCCTGAATACCAATATATATAAATTATTAAAAAACAACAAAGACTGAACACAAGTGATTTTTCATATAAGCTATTAGGTAGCAACACCTAAAATTGTGCATACTTATGCTAACAATCAGGTCTGCATTTGGATAGTTTGTGAAAACACACTATTACTGTAAATGGACTCTATTAGTCCACTAGTAATGCTACTAGCTGGCTGTCACGTCTGTGCTTGTATTCTACTCTGACTAGATAAATACCCATGCACTTCTGTTGTCATGCTCGATGCAAAAGTAAATACACAGCGCTACAGGACTATGTATCAGTGGGCAGGAGAGTAGTGACGGTGGAACAAGTGGAGCTTGTGCTCCGGGCACTGCCAGAACAAAGGGGTACCGTAGAGTACAGCCAAGTGCCATCTCCAGATCTTGAATATATCAGTATTACATGTGGGATAATGTCAGCGGTCTGAAATGGCACACTATATATTGCATAAGTGGGGAATGGCACACTATATATTGTATAAGAGGGGAATGGCACACTATATATTGTATAAGTGGGGAATGGCACACTATATATTGTATGAGTGGGGAATGGCACACTATATATTGTATGAGTGGGGAATGCAAGACTATATATTGTATAAGAGGGGAATGGCACACTATATATTGTATAAGAGGGGAATGGCACACTATATATTGTATAAGAGGGGAATGGCACACTATATATTGTATAAGAGGGGAATGGCACACTATATATTGTATAAGAGGGGAATGGCACACTATATATTGTATAAGAGGGGAATGGCACACTATATATTGTATAAGAGGGGAATGGCACACTATATATTGTATAAGAGGGGAATGGCACACTATATATTGTATAAGAGGGGAATGGCACACTATATATTGTATAAGAGGGGAATGGCACACTATATATTGTATAAGAGGGGAATGGCACACTATATATTGTATAAGAGGGGAATGGCACACTATATATTGTATAAGAGGGGAATGGCACACTATATATTGTATAAGAGGGGAATGGCACACTATATATTGTATAAGAGGGGAATGGCACACTATATATTGTATAAGAGGGGAATGGCACACTATATATTGTATAAGAGGGGAATGGCACACTATATATTGTATAAGAGGGGAATGGCACACTATATATTGTATAAGAGGGGAATGGCACACTATATATTGTATAAGAGGGGAATGGCACACTATATATTGTATAAGAGGGGAATGGCACACTATATATTGTATAAGAGGGGAATGGCACACTATATATTGTATAAGAGGGGAATGGCACACTATATATTGTATAAGAGGGGAATGGCACACTATATATTGTATAAGAGGGGAATGGCACACTATATATTGTATAAGAGGGGAATGGCACACTATATATTGTATAAGAGGGGAATGGCACACTATATATTGTATAAGAGGGGAATGGCACACTATATATTGTATAAGAGGGGAATGGCACACTATATATTGTATAAGAGGGGAATGGCACACTATATATTGTATAAGAGGGGAATGGCACACTATATATTGTATAAGAGGGGAATGGCACACTATATATTGTATAAGAGGGGAATGGCACACTATATATTGTATAAGAGGGGAATGGCACACTATATATTGTATAAGAGGGGAATGGCACACTATGCCCAAACATATAACATTCCACTGTCCATATATGTCCATATATGGGAGAAGCCTATTCTTTGGGCAGCATTGTACTGTGACCAGAGAAATAGCTAGTAGATAAGGATTATTATGCCGTGAAAACATTGTAAATTGCATTATACCAAAATGAACCCCAGTACCAATTTTTCCTAAATCTACCTATCCTCCCACTTTAAGGTACGACACCGAAATCAGGTTAGTTAAAAGGTGTATAATTATAGGAATGTATTTATCTTCTCCTGTTTTATAACACAGTTTATGCAAGTGTAAACCCAACATGTGAAGAAACCATACAATTGTATGGTGGGGAATGGCACACTATATACTATATACAGAGTGACATTCCCAAACCCTAATATAAACCACATATTAGAGAGTATTCCCCACATGTTCTTTATATAGTGTACCATGGCCATAGATGTGTAATGTAAGGGAGACAGGAAGGAGAATGTGTAACGGGGGAGGGGGATGAAGAGAGATGTGTAATGTAAAGGGGATAGGAAGGTAGATATGTAAATGTTGGAGGGGAAAGAAGGCAGGTATGTCATTAGGGGGAGAGCTTGAATGGCAGATGTGTTAACAGGGAAAGGAAAATATGTAATGGGAGCGATACGTAATGGCGGCTATCTTCATTTTCTCCACAGACTTTCAGTGCGGTAAAAATCAACTTGAGAAAGGAAGAGAACCCAACAATCAGCATTCGGTTGCTCCAGGTGACATTAATCCATACTACACCTCTGTCAGTATATTCTGCATATCTTACTATCTATTAGGAAACCACATGGGCATAGCTGATGCATGGAAAAGCTTGTAGTTCCATAACACCTGGGATGCCACAGGTAGCCTTGCCCGCTGTAGAGTGTAGCCAGGTTTACTGTATCTCATCCTAGAGATGTATCACTGAGTACAAATGTCCTGGACTCTGGCATAAACCATTCATAGATCATTACACTGATGTCACTGATGTCAGGAGATGCAGTAATATTATTATTAATCACGCCTATTTATATAGCACCACAAATTGTTTGCAGCACTTTACAGAGAATATTAGACATTTGAATCAGTCTCTGCCCCTATTGGGCACAAACACTACGGTTAACTTATTCAGCAGCCAATTAACTTACTAGTATGGGAGGAACTTACCAGTATGAGTTTCATGTGGGAGGAAACTCACACAGATACGGGGAGAACATATAAACTCCACACATATAAGACCTAGTCCGGGAATCGAACTCATGACCTTAACAAGTGCTACTCACTGAGCCACCATGCTGCCCAAACATATAACATACCACTGTCCATATATGGGAGAAGCCTATTCTTTGGGCAGCATTGTACTGTGACCAGAGAAATAGCTAGTAGATAAGGATTATTATGCTGTGAAGACATTGTAAATTGCATTATACCAAAATGAACCCCAGCACCAATTTTTCCTAAATCTACCTATCCTCCCACTTTAAGGCAAAAGATAGCTAATTTCATGTAAGCTTGGTCCCTACTGAAAACTGCGATTCCAGACTACAACACATAAATCAGGGCAGTTAAAAGGTGTATAATTATAGGAATGTATTTATCTTCTCCTGTTTTATAACACAGTTTATGCATGTGTAAACCCAACATGTGAAGAAACCATACAAATATAGCATCAAAACACAGCAATAATTAATCGCTTACTCCTCTCTCTAACACATCCCTGTGGGTTCTATATTACAACATTTAAGCTTATAAGGTGGCATAACTACATCCTGTCACAGAAACCAGTAGCAGAATGAGAAGTAATAATGCCACTGTGTTCAGTTCTGGAGGCCAAATCTCCAGAAGAACAAATACATTAAGACGCAGTGCAAAGAATGCTGAAGAAAAGGTGTCACAAAACATACTGAGAAAGACTAGAGGAACTAAACATAGCTTGGAGCAGAGAAGGAAAAGAGCGGTATGATAGCAACTTTCCCATATATCAAGGGGTTTAACCAGGTGGCATCTTTCAGTGGAAGGGATGTATTAGAACACAAGGGCATGCATAGAAAACAGAGGGTGGAAAGTTTACAGTGAATGGACAGATTCACAGATACGTGTGAAATAATTACGCAAATATATGCACCTACGTTGCAAGCCAACGCCCATGACACTCTTCACACGGACAGATTTTTGGTGACTTAAGACTCCATAGGGCAACCTTAACTCTACAGGCGTATTTACGTGCCTAAGTTGCTTAGGTACATGCGTACATTACTAATTGCGCCCTCAAAAGGCCATTTAAATGCCTCCCCCACCCACTTTCTTTGTAAGTTAGGAAGACAACCACGCCCCTCCGTATGTATGTCACTAAGTACGATTTCGAAATCTGTGCCTAATGGACTTCCGTGCCTAAATCCTGCATAACGTGCGTAAAAAAAGTCACTACACATGCGCAGTTCCTCCGATCCTAAACATACGCACGGAAAAAGAAGCAAAATCGTATCTGTGAATCCGGTCCAATATGCTGAAAAACGACTTCAGAACAATTTAAACATGCTAGAGATAAATATCAGGATATCCTAAAAATTCTAAAATCCTTTAACGAAAATGGAGTGTCAAATAGGTTCTAGGGTCAGTATAATAAAAAAAACAAAAACCCATACAAGTGCACAGACTGGATGGGCCATGTGGCTCTTATCGGTCATCACTTTCTATGGGGTAGATCCAGACCTAAGTGCTTGTTACATTTCATCGCGTATATTTACGCTAGCGGATTTTCTAGACACTCCCCTCGCTCGTACGTACTTTGGCCGTTTTACGCTTCCCAAACTCTACCTTAACTTTTCAAAGGGTAACTACTGACGTACGTAAAGGCTTCACGTACGTAAATGCCTAAGCACGCTCATACTGTACGATTTTAATGCCTCACCTCCGAAGCGTAATTGCAGGTGTCGTATGGATGTCACGCCCCTTAGTTCGTAGTTACGCTGGGGATACGTGGCTGGTACGTACGTTTGAAGTTACATGGTATAACATCTGCCGTGCACATGCGCAGTAAATACTAAAGGGCGATTTTATGTCAGCGGCTAGTGTAAAATCGCTCGCGTACGCAGTTTTGGATCTGGCACTATGTTTCTACTGCAAAAGATCCCAAATTGCCGCATATAGATGAATTATGAAAGAACAGGTTGACTAATGTACTGTCTGTGCATCTTCTATTGGGATTTACATTGTCTTTAGGAGCAAGCCAGCCCTTTCCAATCAGCTTTGAAATGCTCTCCTGTTAAATTTCTCCTTCGTGGGTATGCATAGAACATTGAGTTAATCCCAAATAGTAATGAAATCTCGTAATGGCTTATTATATCGATTTCAGATGTTCATGTTCACTTTTGGAGTTTTAAGCATTCTTTTGTCATTCAAATATTCTGATTAAGAAAAATGACAATTACTCATGAGTTGTTTCTAGGTTAATTAGGGTGATGACTTTTTTTTTACATTCAAATTTGCATGCCAGTCTGACAGAATAATTACATACAGAACACCAGCACCACATCCCAAATATGTATGCCGCATTAGTTATACTGAAATTATTTAGGCTTAGCAATTAAAATATTAATTAGCTTAGCCTTTCAGAGAGAAGTAACAGCAGATTTTATTCTGATGAATAAGTGATATTATGCCCTTTGTGCCCTTGATAGACAGCAGATGTTCACCCCATGTGGTTCAGGTCTCAAAACATGGGCTGCAATGTTATTTACAAAGGACACCAATGAGGTCACTTCCTGTAGTTCCATTAAATATGACCCAAATGCCTGTTTGTTGTGACTCAAATTCCTGCAAGCTATAAATATATCCTTACACTAACAACCCAACTCTAAGGACCGGATTCACAGATCTGTATTTACTACATGCGCTTTTTTACGCACGCAAGGCAAGGCAACACCTATGACACTCCCCTCGCCCCGGACGTGTTTTCGGTGACTTACGCCTCCATAGGGCACCCTTATCTCTACGTGTGTACTTACGCGTGTATGTTACTTCCGTACGTGCGCATTTATCTAACCCCGCCCTCAAAGGCCTCCCCCGCCCACTTTCACGTAACTTCTAGTGTACGGAGAACAACCACGCCCCTCTGTGCGTATGTCCCTAAGTGCGATTCACAAGCCCATGCCTAAAGGACTTACGTGCGTAAATACTACGTAATATGCGTGGAAAAAGTTACTACGCATGCGCTGTTACTCCGCTCCTAAAAATACGCACGCAATCCGACACAAAAACGTATTTGTGAATATGGCCCTAAAATATTATAAATGTCAACCCACCAAATATCACATAAACCACCAAATATCACATATTCAAATGTATATTAGTGAAATATAGTGTATTTTGTATATTGTGTATTGTGTAAATGTATATTAGTGAAATATAGTGTATTTTGTATATTGTGTATTTTGTATATTGTGTATTTTGTAAATGTATATTAGTGAAATATAGTTTATTTTGTATATTGTGTATTTTGTAAATGTATATTAGTGAAATATAGTGTATTTTTTAAATGTGTACTAGTGAAATATAATGTATTTTGTATATTGTGTATTTTGTAAATGTGTATTAGTGAAATACAGTGTACTTTGTATATAGTGTATTTTTTAAATGTATATTAGTGAAATATAGTGTATTTTGTATATTGTGTATTTGGTAATTGTATATTAGTGAAATATAGTGTATATTGTAAATATATATTAGTGAAATAGTGTATTTTGTAAATATATATTAGTGAAATAGTGTATTTTGTAAATGTATATAAGTGAAATATAGTGTATTTTGTGCAGTATTAAAATAAAGTGTTAATGTATTGGTATGTTTAGTGGTAGATAAGACAACAAAACAATTTTAAGTGTAATAAATAGGACATAAAGGCGCACAATTCAATCTTTAATCCACGTACTGCACATCATGTTTACACTTTACACCTTTATTTTTGGAGAGAATTATTAGGAAAATAATGCAATAGCTATACAGACGAAACTGTAGTTATCCCAATAAAAAAAACTGAGTGTATTGCAGGCAGATGCCAAAATACGGAAACCCTTAGAAAACAACATTATAGTTTGTAATATAAAACAGGTAATAAGGATCTATAGGCTCGATGCAAAGTGCATGTTATTTTAATTGTGATGCTAATACCGCAAATTTATATTGCAGATTTTTATACACACCCCAAAGAGGTGCATAGTAAAATCCAAAAATTCTACCATGGCTACCTTAACAGCCCGTTATAAGAGCAATTATGGGGGGTGCACACCAGCAACTCCATCTATTCTGTTATCATACCTAGACCTTACCTATGTCGAATTTGCTCCCTATCATGTTTATGGTAACACATTAGATGGATGATTGGACACTTTTAGATTACAGTAGGGACAGATTTACCTCTGTTGTGCGGCTGAAGCTCCACCGTTAGGCGGCAGGTATTGGGCCAGATTTAATCCTTGATTTTGTATGTAGGAAGCTATACACTTCTATTTTATGTTCTCTTCTTATAATTCAATATATATTGCCCTACTCTTTGCCTGACCCTCCTATTATTGGCATTCATTCTAACTATCGTATGATTAATTGTCTTTTTGCCCTCTATCCATATTTGGTGAATATACCGAACCATCACTGACCACATACAAGAATATGTTTTGATTTTGTAACAATGATTTATTGGTGATGGGTATGACAAAAATCACATGTTTTTAATATTTTGCAGTTTAGTTTTATTATTCATTTATTTTATGAGGAAACTATTAAATGTTACATTTTAATGATGTCCTTTGTTCATGGCCCCTGTCTCAGTTATAAAATGGCTGAAGTCCCCTTTATGATTGTATTTTCACACACACTTATCTATGTTACTGAGGTGAAAATCGTTATAAATTACAAATATAATATAATTACAATTATATAACCATCTTTTAATGTGATCTGTGCGATTCAAACTTTCGTATTGTCTATAAGCGCAAAGAACATTTTATTTTATTTTATTTTATTTCCTTTTATTTTATTTTATGCATGATGATTGCTATGAAGATAATTAAACGTTACTTTTAAACAGTACCCATCGCTCTATTGCATTACATTCAGCCATTCTGAGTTTTATATTGATAGAGGTTTATACATAGTGCTGGTTGTAGAAATATTTTTATACATATACATTTTTGTCCTTTACAATGACTGGGTAACCGGTTACTCAGAGTACCAGCTAATCGTATGATACTAAGAAATTCATGCAAGTGAAAGCGCTGTATCCAAGTGGTTTCCACTTTGCTTTTGCAATTAGCGTTGCAACCAAAATAACGCGGGCTTTATATAGTATGTGTGTGTATCGCATATAAGCAGTATGGAGTTACAGTTCCACAAGTATTCAGGAGCTTCAGGTTGCTAAATGTAATAAGATATTGCAGTACTTTTTCTGTGGGTTCAGGTGGCAGCTCCCTGCACTTACAGACTATACACTGCTCCAGGAGAGGCCCAGCAGTGCCCTATGTTGCCCATCTGCTTCCCTCTGCTCAGGGCCTCTGTTCTACACATGCACATAATAGGGGAATGATTATAACTACTTACTGACGGTCATGGAGTCTGGCTCTTGTCCTGCAGGCAGTGCACTTAATGTGGTCACAGGAGGACTGGCTTCCATGCTGTATGGAAATAAAATAACACACAATGCAATGAGGTCTACACAAGGGGTCGCATAGACATTGTTAAAAGAATCTCATGATAAAACCCACTTCTGCACACATTGGGGTAGATCCAGACCTAA
Source organism: Limnodynastes dumerilii (assembly GCA_011038615.1). Taxonomy (NCBI): domain Eukaryota; kingdom Metazoa; phylum Chordata; class Amphibia; order Anura; family Limnodynastidae; genus Limnodynastes; species Limnodynastes dumerilii. Next base: position 250,626 of record WWET01002196.1, read on the forward strand.
GTACACCAGCGTTTTTACGCTACCCTCTGACGTAAAATCGCCTATTTGTATTTACTGCGCATGCACGTGGCAGATGTTACACCATGTAACTCTGAACATACGTACCATCAGCGTAACTACGAACGAAGGGGCAGGTCATCTATACAAATCCCGCAGTTACGCTTTGTAGGCGGAGGGAGGCGTTTAAATTGTACGGTGTGGGCCGGGTTAGGCCGTTACGTATGCGAATCCATTACTTACGTCAGTACTTACGCTTTGAAAAGTTAAGGTAGGGTTTGGGAAGTGTAAAATGACCAAGAGCGAGGGGAGTACGAGCGAGGGGGAGGGCATAGAAAATACGCTACGCGATGAAACGTAACAAGCACTTAGGTCTCGATACGCCCCATCATATAAAATGAATACCTTCAATGTTTTAATGTTCTGGTTATTTTCTCATTTGAATTGTAACAATAGTTTCCATCCAATATGTTAAAATAAACATGACTTTCTCATTCAAACATAATACCCCACAAGTTTCTTCCAAACATACAATGGGGTAGATCCAGAACTACGTGTGCCGTACGTTTATTAGCGGAGCGTATTTTCGTGCATGGCAGATGTTACACCACGTAACTCTGAACATACGTACCATCAGCGTAACTACGAACGAAGGGGCAGGTCATCTATACGAATCCCGCAGTTACGCTTTGTAGGCGGAGGGAGGCGTTTAAATTGTACGGTGTGGGCCGGGTTAGGCCGTTACGTACGCGAATCCATTACTTACGTACTTACGCTTTGAAAAGTTAAGGTAGGGTTTGGGAAGCGTAAAATGACCAAGAGCGTGGGGAGTGCCTAGAAAATACGCTACGCAATGAAACGTAACAAGTGCTTAGGTCTGGATACGCCCCATCATGTAAAATGAATACCTTTAATGTTTTAATGTTCTGGTTATTTTCTCATTTGAATTGTAGCAATAGTTTCCATCCAATATGGTAAAATAAACATGACTTTCTTATTCAAACATAATACCCCACAAGTTTCTTCCAAACATACAATAAGTGTAACTGCCAATAGCAGCCCTCTCTTAACCCTTTGATGACAACTATCATCTTTATATCCAGACTAATCAAAAGAAATATATTTCAGTAGGGATCATTTCCAGAGTGACAGAATGCACGGAAGACATGGTGGAGCTTTATGATGGGAGATTTGGGCTGTATATGTGGAGATCAGGGTATTCTATATACCCTTTAGAGTGTGTGCTACAGAAATCACAGGTAGTGCCAGCACAAACTGATCCACAAGCTCAGACACGCATTGCTATGAACAGAATCCCTACCTGCTACAATACAAATACATCACCATGATCCTGTATATTTGGCAGGACAGAAATCATAAAGAAGTCAGACTTGCTGCATATTGACCCTTTTCTTCCAAATTAAACACTGCAATTACAGTTCTAACGTGCTGTTTTTATTTACATAAATAATCTATAAAGCAAGGACAAAAAGTTGAAACCACAAGAGCTGATTAGAGGAATTATTTGTGCTTAAATACTCTGTATTGCAGGAAAAAATGCTCTACTAAAGAAATGTATTGCAGGAAAAAATGCTCTACTAAAGAAATCACATGCTTGGTTGATATTATTTTCTGCTGTTTAGTACCATGATTTAAATATATTTTTTTCATTTATGTTACCATGAAGGAAGATATTGCAGAGTGTTGTATTGCTAAAAAACAATCAACATTTATAAACTTTAAGAAAACCAAACATACTCTGCCATCTTATTTACCTTAACTGGATGTCTGCTCCTCTCTGAGCCAACTCTACAGCCAGTGTCGCACTTTCATTTTCGTTTGTATACTGTAAGTTATCTATACCGGAATCTACAGTAAGAAAAAAAGAGAAAAAAAAAAAAAGATTTTTAAAATAATAACCCCACACACAACTTATCACAATAAAAAATGTGTTACAAGACAACACCAATAAGGCCATTAGACCAGAACTGTAAACCTTCATAAATAGTCTTACACAATGGTCATATTAGGTACTTTCATAAGAGTCTATGGGCCTGATTCAATTAAGTGTGAAGTGAATTTTTTCCGCGCTTTTTCGCGTATTTTGCTAATTTGCATATTTTTTTTCACGCAGATTTTTCGGTCCCGATTTAATTCCGTTTTTTTTTCGGGTATTTTTTTGGTCTATCGCGCATGTTTTTTGTCCCTATTTAAATGCATTGCATTTAATTGCGTTACACGCGTTAAAATTTGCACGTTATTTTACATAATTTTTTGAGCATATTATGATATGTGAGAAGGAAATTCATGAAAACTTTCAAGTGTACAGCTCCTCTATGCTCCTGATCACCTCCCAGCACAGTGGCAACAGAAATGTAATAATCCACATAAATCCATGCAGCCTGCAACTCAAATAAATAGCTGTAGGTTAAAAAATAATTAAAAAGTAGAAGAAAACATTGAACAGAAGTTTTTAAAAAAACAACAATCAGAAAAAGTTGTTTTCTATTATTCTCTTCTCCAATAATACGTAATTACTGAGTTGCTGCAGTCTAATTTTTGACATTCAAGTGCAGAAGGTCCTAAATAGATTATTACAGACATATGACAGCAGGGCTGCTTATGGGAAGTGATTGTGCTGACATTTGTGTTGCATGGGTAAAGATACAGAAATACACGCGCGTGTTTTATAACAGGAGGCAAGCACAAAAATGAGCGCTAACAAATATGCTCATGGTCCATTTAACGCGGGGGGACATTTCTAATTGAAAAGCAGTTATTTTTTCACGCGAACGGTGCGTATTTTATACCCGCGTTTTTTTGGTTTTTTTTTATTCGCGTTTAATTGAATCAGGCCCTATGAGACATAAGTGTATATTGCTTAGATCTATATTAGCAGATGTGTAAAAAACAGAAAGCAAAGGAGGTTTCAATAACTATTTTCACTTTTATTCATTATATCTGTCTCTGTGGCTGTATATATAGTATTTGCGCACATTGTGAAATTCATGTGTTTTGGACACAGCAAAGTATTCATTGGGGCAGATCCAGAACAACGCTTGTGTGCGAATTTACGCGTGGCGGACACGTAAAATCGCGTTTTGGTAAGAACTGCGCATGCGCACCATACAAAATACGCTCCGTAACGTAGAGTAAATGTGAACGTATGGGCCATTCACGTATGTGTCACGTAAATCCATACGTGTGGGCGTGCCAATTTGACGTGTGTATAAAATACGTCTGAAATACGCTATGTAGGCGGGGGTTTGTATTTAAAGTGTACAGTATGGGCGTGCTTAGCTGCGTAAATACGTGTTGCCCATACGTACGTGAGCGGATGACATCGGTTACGTGGGCAGAAGTTAAGGTAGGGTTTGGAAAGCGGAACTCGGACAAAATACGTACAGGAAAGCGGATCTCGGACAAAATACGTACATTCAAGGGGTGTGCCAAGGGGAGTGTATAGAAGGTACGCACGCGAAAATACGCTACGCGAGAAAACGGATTGCAAGCGGAGTTCTGGATCTACCCCAATGTCAGTATAATCTCACAATGTGCACAATGACTAGATATGCAGGCACCAATACACCTGTATTAATATTTCACCCTGGATGTGATGAAGATTTGCAATGACTGGATATGGATTGGAGATATACTTTTCAGAGACTATGGGCCTGATCCAGACCTACGCTCGTGTGTGTGGCGTATTAATGCCAGTGTACCTACGATGCAGGGCAATAGGAACTCCTCTTGGTCGTACTAAGTTTTGCTTTTTTACGCCCAGCAAACCCTACCCTAACTTTTTTGATCGTAACTGCGGGCGTCCGTCTGCTCATTACGTAGTTTCGACGCTTAGCACGCCCATACTGTATGATTTAAATGCCTCACCGCTACCTCGGTGCATATTTACGCATTTCGGAAGGCAGGCACGCCCACGTTAATACAAAACTAATCCGCTCATGGCTCATACGCTCAGAATTTCTGAGCGTAAAATCTAAACCATGTCGATTGCAGGATGATTCAAGGTAATTGTATTCTTAGCATGCAGGGATATATCTTTGAATTGCTTACTGCACACAGATACTGACCAGCTTTACTATCACACTGTTATTTAGACTTGGGGTAGGAAACTTCGCCTCTCAACTCTAATACTGTTTCCAACAGATGAAATATATAACTCCCCTGAAATCAACATAGTTTAGCCCAGGAGTAACTAAATTTCAAGCATTTACTTAAGTCTGGATCCAGCCCGATATGATTTATGGACCAACTCTAATATGACACAAACATAAAATATGTTGTCACAAATAATTGTGCTGCCCTGCAAATCAGGTCAACATGTGGAGTACTGTACTAAACAAAAACTTACCTAAGTGAGAATAGGAAGTGGAAGCATTGACAGGAAACAAAACCTCAGTTTCATTGTTTAGCACCTGTAAAGATGTCCAATGGCAGACCGGGGGATTTTCTGAGCTTCCTACAGGGGTCCTGCAATTATTAGAAGATAGACATTAGTAATCACACCCCTGTCCAGAGTCTGTCATAATAGTTACAAATTGTCACTGATGTTTGGCAGAGCATACAAATACTTGAATGTATACTTATGCATTGTCTGGGGCAGTTATTGAACTGGCAAAGACCCCTGTACACACTGATGCTGCAAGAAAATAAAATGCCCTTCGCTATCCTAATTTCACAGATAAATGTTACCTCATGTATGGGTTTGGGCAATAGCTGTGGCTAATAAACTTTGGCCAAAGCTTGTTGTTTTGTTGGTCCCTTTTAAAGATGTAAAGTACGGTAAATCAATAACTAAATTGTATAAGAGGATTTCTGTGCATCTTTACAATACATATTTTTACATTAGTTTGAACCATAGGTGTCCACAAGTACCAGGATGGGCAAAACAAGTCTGGTGCCTGCATAAACAGTGTAATTCTGTAGGACAATGGCTTCCCTTCCCCTTTCCCATGTTTATGTACCCTCATGGCCAGCTACCCCCACCTTAACCTTACTGACTACTTATCTACTATCTTATCTTCTAACTCTTCCAACATTCCCCCTCCCTCTCCCTCCCACAAACATGTTCCTCCAACTGCCCCTTACGCTTCTGACTTGGTGTTTAATTGCATTCCGATCCATTTGGGCAATCATTTTGTCTTACTCATGCATAAGGGACATGATATATTTAAATAGTCAACACAATCCTATACTGCCATTAAATATATAATTCAATAAAAATCTACTCTGACCAGAGTTTGAAATTTAGGAGTGGCGGTATGGACATTTAGAAGTGGCGGTATGGACATTTAGAAGTGGCGGCATGGACATTTAGATGCGGCAGCATGGACATGCTCTCGTGAGGTATATTAGAAAGGGAATAGATTTGTTTGGTATCCGAAGACTGTAACTTGCTTATCTGAAAAAATAAAATATATATTATATGATTGCAGCCAGGAGCACCGTACAAGAGAAGGTAAATAACGAGGACACGTGGAGCGCATCTATTATTAGCACGGGTGAGCTCCCCGTAGCTAGAACGGAATCATCCCCTTACCGGTAAGGCATCTTTATCTTCTTCATAAACGGAACCCTGGCAGGATTAAGCCACAGTAGTGGAGTTAAGCCATATATGTAACATTGCAGATTGGGATACAGTGTCTCATGTGCAACGAACTTGCTACATACTGACCACGGAACAGTCACTGAGCGCTACTATTACCCCATCATTGACATTTGTGCACTACCTGTGCACCCATACTTACTACTATTTGCATTTCTTCTGGAAACACACACTGGAACATTACTGTGCGTGTCCCGGAGCCAGACTTCGTTATTTGACTGTATCATCTACGGATGTGACCACTTATAGATGTGTCTATACTTTCTTAAGATAGATTATTAGATCTTTACATCTCCCAAGTCCCCTTTTTTTCTATCATATAATAAAATTTTGATGATTTTATATACTTCAGAGTCCCGGTCCATTATTAGGTTTTTCTCTCTGGCGCACCAATATACCTCCAGTTGTTCTATATTATATGATTTACTGATTATTAATCTTTCTGGATCTTATTTGATTTTTTTTTTTTATAGTAAACATCATTTATCCTCCATGCAAGAGGTTCAAAAAAGTAATAATTATAACGAACTAGAAGAACTGCCATAAGGATCAATTATTCAATATTAATAAGCATGTAAGTGGATACTTTTTTGACGTGAATAGCCAGTTAATAAAATATGTCATTTGTAACTTTCTCTTTAAAATTATTCTGGATTATTTTAGATCCAGTCAATTATTTATATATACACAAGACACCAAGTTCTATATCCTTTGTATAAATAATATACAGCTCACAGGTTTAGATAACCTAAAAGTAATTATTGGTATACATTACGTTTAGGTACATATAAAAAAAATGTAAGTTTGGAAGAAAAGGGAATATTTTGTGGGGTCTCAATATTGATGTTTCCCTGTGCAAGATGTTATATTAAACATGATTTCAAAAAGACAAGACTGTTCCTGATACATGACATGTAGAAAAGAGAATGTGTGATTATAATAAACTTACTGTTCAGCAGACGCATTTGCAGGTATAACATCTGACTTGACAGGTCCTGGCTGATATGAGTCATAGTCGTCTATGTCCTCATCATCAATGGTTTTTACATCCAGCTTTCTATAACCAAAATCCCCATTAACACATGAAGATTCATTTTTCCAAGAGCCGTCTGCATTTTCCTTATCTTGCAAGTGTAATTCAATCTGTGTTTCAAAGAGAGGCAGTTCCGCCGAGGACCTGTCAGACTGCTCCTGTGAACTCTCAATACCAGTTTTTGGGTTCTTTGAAACCTCCACCTGATGTAGATCATCCACATCCCCATCATCATCAAATGAGATGATATTTGACACTTTTTTCTTTTTTTTCCGATCTCTTTTAGGTTTTCCATCTACAAAAAAAAAAAAAAGATTGTATTTTTCCTGGCATACTCTCAAAAACTCTTCCATTAAGAAAGACAAGCTTCTTATATTTCATCTTCAGAGAACAGTGTGTATGAAACAGCACCAGTGATGCCAGCCATGATCAGAAATGTGAACTATTAGAAGCTAAACCTATGTTACAATTGTATTTACTTTTGATTTTACATTAATATTTAACAAAAACAACGTACAGAATACAAACATAGTAAAAAAAAATCTAATTAACTTAAACTTTTTTGTTTTTGTTGTTTTGTTTTATTTTTAAATGAATCAATGTGAATGTCCCACATTGTCCCCAAACATCTTTTCCCCTTCTCAAGTCTGCAGACACCCAATGGGCTCCAAGAAAAGCCGTCAGTGTGCTCTGATAACTGCAGTGGCGCCTATCCTGCACTGAACTGTGAATGGATTACATATACAAGTAATGCTTTCAGCCCGCTACTCAACCAGCAATATGATCAGAAGGCAGAAAGACAAGCAAAAACTAATAAAAGAAACTTCTGTGACTACATAATAGGCCCTGAGCAGGGTTCTGCATATCATATATACAATAAAAAAAGTAAAAAACATCAAACAGGGATATGCATATAAAAAGGGGCATCACCTAAAGCTTGAATATTACTTTTAGCATTTTGAAGATATTATACTTGGAACTAGATATTATTTATTAACAGGTTTTTTTTATATTTTAGATTACGTAGCACTTTACAGAGAATATTACACATTCACATCATTTCCTTACGCATTGGAGCTACGTTCTAAGTTCCCTAACACAGACTAGGGCTAATTTATTCAGCAGCCAAATTACATATCTGCATGTTTTTGGGATGTGGGAGGAAATCAGAGCACCCGGAGGAAACTCACGCAGACACAGGGAGAACATACAAACTCTTACAGACAGAACTGGCTATGCAGCTTACGAGTAGTATAATGATTGGCTCCGCATTTTAGATTTGGAGTTTAAAATGTGGCATTTTGCACCAAGACATCCACATCGCTCCACATGTAAGGATTTTGTTATGCATCAAGAAGCATTCATAACAATTATGTAAAAATTCATTAAAAATGAATTGAATTAATTACCATACATTTTTTGTTTATGCGTTACCTTTCTGTGTAACTTGGCCAGTAGCAGGTCAGAGTTTACTTACGCATCTGCAACTGGTCTGAAGGAGGTTTACTTTCTTAACCGTTTCATGTGCAGTTCATTTAGTGGTGGTGTTTGCCATTTAAGAAAGGTCTATGTGAAGTTTGAAAACAGGATAATGCTCACATGACACTGGACCTGATTCAGACTTAATAAGGAGCTTAAAATTAAGGACCTGATTCACACTTAAGAATCTTCTTAAAATAAGAACTTAAAGTCACACCTGGGCTAAACCATGTTGATTGCAGGGGAGTCATATTTCATCTGTTGCAAACAGTACTAGTGTTGAGAGGTGATATTTCCCAGCCCAAGTCTAAATAACAGTGTGATAGTAAAGCTGATCAGTATATGTGTGCAGTAAGCAATTCAAAGATATATCCCTGAATGCAAAGAATACAATTAAATTAATTCCCCCTGCAATCAACATGGTTTTGCCCAGGAGTGACTTTAAGTTCTTATTTTAAGAAGATTCTTAAGTGTGAATCAGGTCCTAAGAGAGGAAGGTTACACCTGGGCTAAACCAAGTTGATTTCAGGGGGAGTCAAGTTAATTGTATTCTTTGCATGCAGGGATATATCTTTGAATTGTTTACTGCACACAGATAATGACCAACTTTACTGTTACACTGTTATTTAGACTTGGGATAGGAAACATCACCTCAGCTCTAATACTGTTTGCAACAGATGTAATATGACTCCCCTGAAATCAACATGGTTTAGCCCAGGAGAAAACTTTCCTCTCTTAATTTCAAGCCCCTTCTTAAGTCTGAATCTGGTCTATTATCACAATGTCTTATGCTAACAAGACAAATACTAAGACAATTACCTACAGTTGCAGCTCATGAACCAGTTAAGGGGCCAACCAATGAGACTGACTTACTGACTGACTTACCAACTTTAAAATTGTAAGCACTAAAGGTCCTTGCATGCATGTAGCCATTCAGGGCTCCATTGAACATGCCCATCCTCCCAAATGCAAAGAACAGTAGTGTGATTACATAGAATGGAGTGAATTACAATCACTAGCCTGTAAAATCTGTGACTGCACTGAGAACCAGCACTTCTTGGTTACTTCTCAGACATCTATTTGGTTACATCCAAATAAAATATTCAGTAAACCTTTATCAACTATGAGTCTTCAAGTATTTAATAAAATAATAATAATAACTGGATCACCTGAGGTAAGACTTCTCGACAGCACAGGAAGAGGCTCAGAGTCCTGCTCTGGTTTGATTAAAATAGAGACAGCAGAGGATGAAGTGAACTCTCGAAGGAGACTGCTGACACCTTGTGTGGATTCTTTCAGTAGAGAGGTAACGTTCTGTGTAGACTCCTTTAGAAGATGAGAAACTGTAGGAGTCGCTTTTACTTGCCCATTCAGGTCCTTGTTATCAATGTTGATCGCAAACAGGATGGAGTTCAAACCTTTGGAAACAAAAGCATCATAATATAAAACAAACATTCTTCCAGATTCAGTCAAAACCATGTAAAATAAAATAAAAATAAAAAAAGTATCAATTCAGTAAGCAAGGGGATACAACCAAAGGAACAGCCAGGAATATGTCATGTAGCAGTTTTTTTTCCCCTCAACGTACAGATAAAATATGCATCAAGCTGTGTTAATCACATAACAATGCAATTGTTGACATTTTTATGTAATTTATCTGATAATCTCTACTAACTTTTAGTATGGACTTTATGGTTTGTTGTATGGACATAAGCAATAATCAGGAAACATTAGAAAATAGTCAGAAAATGATCATATACAATAATTTGATTGTTCATTTTCCATAAGCATATCAGCTATCGATGTGCTAATGCTAAGAGAACAGGTGCAAGGCGGAAGGAAATTTCAGGCAATGGCAGCCTTCACTGCTATGCTTTTCAGATGAATTAAGTATATAAGATCAGGACGAGTTTACATGAAATGACAAATGCTACTTAGAATAATAAAAGACTTTCACATTTTAAAAGAATACATTTGAAACAATAGTCTTAGACAAGGTGACAGTTAATAACAAGCTGACTACTAGCTCATTTTGTGTTTTTTGGTGAAAATGGTATACACTCATTAATATAAACTGAAGTACTCAACATTAGAATTACACAGTACATTATCCTTACAGATAACCGAATACCTAATGTACATTAGGCAAATGCAGCAATCTTTCATGTATTAGTTGGATTCTTTTAAAGAGAAAGTTGGTGTTAAGAAAGCCATTTCGCATAATGGGCTGGATCCAGATCTTGTTAAGTGCATGAATTTAGTTACTCAAGCGCTAAACCATGTTGTTTGCAGGGGAGTCATATTTCATCTGTTTCAAACAGTATTAGTGTTGAGAGTTGAGGTTTACTATCCCAAGTCTAAATAACAGTGTGATAGTAAAGCTGGTCAGTATCTGTGTGCAGTAAGCAATTCAAAGATATATCAGGGTTGCCGACTCTCCCGGAATGTCCGGGTGACTCCCGAAATTCGGGCAGTACTTCCGGTATCCCGGGAGAGGCAGCAAATCTCCTTGTATACTAGTGTTGCTAGGCACAGGAAGGGACTTGATGACGCAATTTGCGGCATAAAGCCCCATCCCGACCCCTATTTCAATTAAAAAAACGGGGCACTATGAGGCAGGGGGCGGAGCCTAATGACGCAATTTGCATAACCTGCATCATTAAGTCCCGCCTCCTGCATGCGTCACTAGCTTCTCTCCGGGATCTCACGGAGAGAAGCTGCCAAAAGTCGGCAACCATGAGATATATCCCTGCATGCAAAGAATACAATTAACTTGGCTCCCCCTGAAATCAACATGGTTTAGCCCAGGAGTAACTAAGTTCATGCACTTAACAAGGTCTGGATCCAGCCCAATGTAATTATATTTCCTCATCTAATGATAACATACAATTTTCTACATTAATTTCTACATACAATTCTACAATAATAGGCTTATTATCAGGTGAAGTAGATGCAGTTTCTCAGAAATCTCCAATGTCTATTTAGTTCCCAAAGCTGAAGACACTTGCAGTACCCTCGCACTGGGTAAGAGAGGGGTTCTCTCCTAAATTCTTGGAACTGACATCAATTCTATTTAGTGCTCATGTGTTTGGCACTGCTGGAGGCTGAACACTGTAAGCAATACTTTATATTGTAAACAAATATCAGCTAAGATGTGGGTTTACCAATGAGTATATAGCAACATAAACATAAAAAGTGCTTTTTTTTCCCCTCACTTTAGAAATATAGGACCGGATTCACACTTATGTTATTGCTACTTTTTCCGAGCGTATTTTTATGTACGGTTTAACTGTGCATGCGTAGTAACTCTTTTTACGCAAGCTACGTAGCATTTAGGCACGGAAGTCCATTACGCCCGGATTTGCGTAGATTAGTGATAGTGGGTGGGGGGAGGCATTTAAATGGGCTAATATGGGAGCGGTTTGTCATGTACGCACGTACGGAAGGAAAATACGCACGTAACGACACACGTAGAGTTGAGGTTGCCCTATGGACGCCAAAGTCACTAAAAACCTGTCCGCGTGAGGGGAATGTCATGGGTGTTGCCTTGCCACGTACGTGCGTATATTTGCGTACTTTATACACACGCTTCTGTGAATACGGCAAATATACTTTAAAGTTAAACTTACCAGCTGCCATGGTAGGAAGCATGCTGGAACGTTCCTCGTCTAATAGAAAAGACCAGTCTTCATAGAAGAAACTGAAAGAGGTAGAAAGAAACAGAAGAATCATAGCATGTTCCTGTAAGATACTAGAAATTCCAGGGGTACGCAATCACTGAGAATCCAGCAACATATAACAGTCAAGGGAACAGACCCAAGCATGCGATTGCTATGCGTAAGGATCTGCGATTATCAGATGCATGTGGATCCATAATCACAGGCCCAACGTATTCTACCATACATGCAATCGTTCTGCTAAGCACTCCGCTAGCACCAGACAACACAAAATGGTGGCAATTCAGAGGTCTGGATTGGTATTCAGTGCCTATAATGTACATTCCAGTATCAAGTTACACCCACATGAAAGCACAACCCAGGAGCCCTGTTGGTCTATAGACCGCGCTTAAGCAATCTACATACAGTAATGGTACGTAGATAGCATAAAAAAGCTACTACGCATGCGTAGTAGCTCAATTCTTAAAATAACATACGTAAGACGAAAACTATGTAACTGTGCATCCGGACCACAGTGTCTCTTTTTACAACTATGAGACAAATATATTTGACACATATGTTCTCTTTCTGACAAGGAAGATGAATGTGGAAAAAGAGACTAAGAGGTCATTTCTTAACCCAGTAGTTCCAAATATTTCGTAGTTCAGGGCACGCATAGGCTATCAATAATTTTTTCAAGGTGCCACGAAACCAAAATAATTACCGAACAGTCCTGTTCTTGTTTTGTGTTTTAAGTGGTTGGGTCAAAACTAGTATTTAGGTAAGGACAGAAATATTTATTATGTTTTCATTTTAACCTAATAACTTACCTTTTTCAGACACTTATTCTACGTTCTTTCAACTTGCAAATACTGGCTTTTAAAGCAATGACTGAGCAGCATAGCACAGCCTCTCACCCTCCATTACCTAGCAAGTCACATGTAACTGCAGGGAGAACTACAAGAAGAGGCTGTAGCATGCTCTCTCCCTGCAGCTCCTCTATGAGAACAGAGCCAGTCATCATAAAAAGTTGCAGGGAGCCAAGATGGCTCAGAAGGCAAAAAAGGAAGCTGTCCCTCCCAAGACTGAAGCAAAGTCTAATGCTCTAAAGGACAAAAAGGCTGTATTAAAAGGCGTATACAGTCAAAGGAAGAAGAAGATCCAGACTTCTACCACATTACGGAGACCTAAAACCCTGAGACTTAGGAAGCAACCCAAGTGTCCCAGGCAAAGTGCCCCCACAAGGAACAAGCTTGATCATTATGTCATCATCAAGTTTCCTCTGGCCACGGAGTCTGCTATGAAAAAGATTGAGGGCAATAACACAATGGTTTTTATGATGCGCTTGATGATGCTAACAAGATTGGCATCATCTAAACCTGCAGCCACATATTTCATATAGAAATAAACAAATAAACTGTGCTACACTGAAATGTCATCATAGAACAGCCTCTCTCCCTGCAGCTCCTGCGCCCAGACCGGCCCTGCACTCATGGCACCCTGTGTATGCGCAACCAGATCACTTAATAGCCAACAGTTAAAGTTTACCAGTATCCAATATTCTAATAACCATCTTTAATTAGGTGTCGGTGACTCATTTGTTACAGCAAAATGCCCATAATTCTACATTGAGATGTGAATAATTTAGTTTACTTGGTCTAGAACAATGAGTTGCTTTTTTTGTAACACCAAGCTGATCAGCAGTACCTAAGCCTGTTTGGATCTCCAAGCAGCATATGTACATAACGCTCCAGGGAATGTTCATTCAAAGCACAGCGAAGCCAGGCACGGCCCCTTCCTATATCCGTTACAATATTCTTTAAAGAGTAGAATCTCTGAAGCTCATGTTTGTTAAGAATTTCTTTCACATATACCCAAAATACCGGATCTACAAGAGAAGAAATAAGATAAAAATCAATAACATAAGTATTCCCACAAGCAGAACGTGAACACATATTGCCAATTTCATTTAAGCTTGACTGCTGCTTTTTCCAATCCAGTCTGACCATGGTGCCTTCCTATGCTTGCAGAGATAGGTGGTAAGCTGCTATTTACATACAAGTGAAGCACTTTTATCCGATGTGTCAGATATGTCAAACTTGCATTCTGTCCTTCTGTCCATTTAATGCTACACTTTTTGATTGGGACAAAATGCTGTGTTGCTTTATATGTGCTTCCTAATTTGGGTATCTCTGAATGATAACCTTACAGGGTGCTTCTGACAAGGTACTGGATCCAGACCCCCGCATGCTTACCTCACGTGTGAGGGTCTGTCCGTCAACTCGAGAGAGGGGAGTGATCTCCCCGTCACTCCCCTGTATTGTGCAGATAATTGTGTGACTTTCCCTGCCACAGGGCAGCCTTAAGGAAGACGAGCGGATCAGCAGCCCATCCCACCATGGATCCGCTCATACATACCTAATCCCTCCCATAGTGTATCATTTAAAAGCTTCCCCCTGCCCACCTTGGCGAGCGGAGGGAAAGCGCAGCCCATATCTACTGAAAGAGCATCATATGGAACTAAGTAATAATTATTATAATAATAAGCGTCTACAGGTATGTTATTGTTAGTGTTACCCACTTACCCACCTGGGACCAGATTCACAGATCCGGTGTGAGTTAGGTGCGGAGAGATCCTGCCCCCATCCCGCCCCCTTTTTAGGTACCTTATGGCACTTTTCCGAATGCCATAGGGCTACCTTAACTATCCATTCAATGTCCGCACGCACATTGCCGCTTTCCGCCTCCCCCCCAGCTAATCTAAATACCTCCCCCCTCCCACTTTTACCAAAATTCTCCCCGAGGCGGCATTACATCGCCTATTTTTACCTTAAATACTCTGTGTGACCGCATTGAGGCAATCTACGTATCAAACCAGTATGTAGATTGCGCAAAGGACCTACTACACATGCGCAGTAGGTCCTTTACTAAATATACGCAAAATTACTAAATAAGAAGCAGTTGCTTCTTAGGTGTGAATCCGGTCCCTTGTGTGTGTAAGTGGGCTGTCGGGGTAACTCTGGATCCAGCCCAAAGTTTGTGGTTATTGTCTATATAGGTCATTAACCACAGCCTAAAACACAAAAAAAGCAGCCACGCTTAAACCTTAGCCCACTGTAGTGATATTAAACAAGCGAGTGGTATCGATAAAAGGGTCAATTTATTAAATTACTAACACATCCATAAACGTCATCACTTCCAGCGACGAAACGCGTAGAGGCGGGACTTGGCATTTGTACTGTGTGGGCAAGGAGTCAGCACACGTGTTCTGCTGGAGAACCAAGAAGCCAGGACGGCTGCACATTACAGTGGTATGTATACCGTGAGGCCGTTTATCTTAGCTCTCGAGATTGAGAGCGTTTTGCGGTATGTTGCTTATTGTGCTTTTATCGATGTGTTTTAATAAAAACGTTACTTGCACCATGAAGCGCCACAATGGATCTTTTCCAACTGATTCCAATCACACAATCAAAAGACCATTTAAGCAGATATCTTACCAGTGTATACTGTCCAAAGATGCTCAAAAATCTTTTGACGAAACGGTCTGTGATATTTAGATTTGATCTTTTTGAGCTCCTAATATGCCAGATCAACAATGGAAAGATATCTTTATATCAAATGTGTGTGGTGTCTATTAGAAGATCTTTGAACAGGTAGATATATTGTGAACCTGTCTTTTGATTGTGTAATTTGAAAGACTATCTGCTGAAATGCCCCAGAGTGCACCCTGTTTAACAGTGGGTAAAGGATGAAACCATAAAAAGACAGTTTGGAAGATTTTCCTCACATCCAAGTATTAGCCAAGACCACATAACAGGTTAATGTACCCTGGCTTCGGATATGTTAGCCAAATGAGTAAATAAAATGCTTCTGCAACAAGCCTTGCAAAGTGCACGCTGAGGAACTGTCAAAACATAATTAGGCAGACTGGTAATAATAGTGGGTTACCTGTCTCCGTTTTACTCGAGAATCCTGCTGCCTGTTTGATTGCTGCTGCTGTTAATGCTAATCCTCTGCTTCTTTTCAAACCATGCTGAAGCACAGCTTCAAACTGAGCACATAGACATATAACTCTACAACAAAACAAATGCATAATTACAGAGCTTCACAGGGGGAACCCCAAACATGTTTTATCCTCAGATAGATTTCTTTTTATATTGCTACTTTAATACATATATTCCATTGAACTTATTCTAAAGTTATCATTTGGCAAAGCCTGGGGATATTTGTGATTCGGTTAAGACAAAGTGACTAAAGAAATGACACGAAAGATCCTTATAAAAGGAAGATATAGCTTGCTATACAAATTTAAAATTGAGATCAAATAGTTTCTTAATATAAATATTTCCTATTTATCACTGATCACACAGATACTGACACAGAAAAGTCCAAATAAAAAAGTAAAGCAACAGTAAAGATAGAAAGGAAGAGATGGATCTAATTGGGTTGTTGGAGAGGAATAGTCAAGTACCACGAGGAGAAGGGAGACAGGTACAAGAAGGAAAATAAACAGAGAAGAAACCTATAGGACAGGCTTGGAGAGAACCAAAGGGGCATAGGGTGTACAACAGAAACTGGGGAAGATAAAGGGACAAGGGGAAAAGTAGAAGCCTGAGTGGTTTCAGGATTTCTGTAAAAGAATTGAGCAGGATACACACTATATATATTGCACACAACACAATATTTACAAAATACATATTAAAGGCTAAAAGTCCTGATCATCATGCATACACACTACACACGATGTACCGGCAGCTCCGTAATGTTATTTTTTAACATCTGTTCTTCTGACATGGTTTCATAGGTTGATTATTAAAAATGGCAGTATTAAACGATGCAACAATAAAGCACGATTATCGCAGAGTCCACACTAATCAGAGACAGTTTTTAAACGGCTGAGGGAAAAACATGTAGCGTGTACCAAGCTTTAAGTGAAACTGTGTTAAGGGAGAGGTGTGCAGTGAAAACACACACACACAATCATGGGTAATAAGATCATCGTAATGGTAATAAAAGCAATGAGTGAAGTAGTGGTAGCAGCAGCCGTGGAACATAATAATAAAAAGAATTACACAGTGACTCTGCACTTCTTACTGTTAATGCCTGAAATGTAAATGGATGTTATAGGTTGAATGGCATGAGATACGCAAGGGCGTTTCAAAGCTCTAACACACGATCCGCAATTCCGTAAGTGGGCCTTCCGCATGCAGAATCTCGGTACGTTAGCCTCCAATGAGGTTAACCATATGGAATTTAATCACAGTTCTGGATCTGCCCCTTAGTCTTTAAATGAGTTATACTAGGGATGTGTAATTTAGGTAATGAACATAACCGAAATAGACATCACCGCAGCATTTTAATCTATCTGACTTTGATAAATATTTTTCTAAACAGTGGAATAGCTCTAAAATACCGGCTATCAGAATCTGAAGCAATTTCCTTGCGTCCTCCAAAACGTATCTGACACTGCAAACCAAACACAAGAAAACAAACATGACATTATTAATCAAAGTGACTTACTATAAAAACAGCAGATAACATACAGGAACCAATAGAAATTAAAGCAACAGCCAGGAGGACTGTACCAATTTTACCATATGCACTTAACAGAAAAGAAGTATAATCATTTTATTTGTATGAGGAAATAAATTCTATTAACTATAGGTTTAATCATAGGGCACAGGGATATGTCTAACAAGTAAAAAAAATATTACAATAAATACACAAACCACCGTTATCCCAACTGCCAATATGATGAGCAGTCAATCTCCGGACCATGGACATGTCTAGCGCTGACAGAAAACTATTTTTCAATAAATATGTCAGAATCGGTATTTATTCACTGTAAAATTATCAGTGAATAAATACTTTATTGTTTATTGTGAAGACCAATATCTTCATTTTTATAGAAAAGCTATCATTAAAAAATGGTGTTTTTGCTTTTTCAGTAGGAGTGGACACAATTTATGCATACAAACCCATAACACACTTGGCCAAATACTAAAAGCCTCCTCCATTTTGGAACACAAGACATTGCAAAAAAAAAAAGGGTCGATATGTTGTCTTTTGAAATGTAGGTTTAATCATATAATTAAATGAATATAAACTATTCACATAGGGAATGTGAGTGTTTGAAGTGTTTGTATTAATCTCACTCAGAAAAATGTGAATGGCATGCAAGAGTTCCAGAATGTTATATGATAAAAACACCCTCAGCTTATAAAGATTTTTTTCATCAATATTTACCATAGAATGAATATGTTGCTAAGAAGATAACATATCCTCCAACATGACCCCCTCCATTCGGTACATAATACTCTGCTCCTGCTCTTCCTTCCTAATCTCTGATTGCAGTCACCTGTGTTACACACCTTTCTATTCAAATAACTAGTATAACACAGGTGACTGCAATCAGATTAGGAAGGAAGAGCAGGAGCAGAGTATTTTGTACCGAATGGAGGGGGTCATGTTGGAGGATATGTTATCTTCTTAGCAACATATTCATTCTATGGTAAATATTGATGAAAAAAATCTTTATAAGCTGAGGGTGTTTTTATCATATAACATTCTGGAACTCTTGCATGCCATTCACATTTTTCTGAGTGAGATTAATACAAACACTTCAAACACTCACATTCCCTATGTGAATAGTTTATATTCATTTAATTATATGATTAAACCTACATTTCAAAAGACAACATATCGACCCTTTTTTTTTTTGCAATGTCTTGTGTTCCAAAATGGAGGAGGCTTTTAGTATTTGGCCAAGTGTGTTATGGGTTTGTATGCATAAATTGTGTCCACTCCTACTGAAAAAGCAAAAACACCATTTTTTAATGATAGCTTTTCTATAAAAATGAAGATATTGGTCTTCACAATAAAGTATTTATTCACTGATAATTTTACAGTGAATAAATACAGATTCTGACATATTTATTGAAAAATAGTTTTCTGTCAGCGCTAGACATGTCCATGGTCCGGAGATTGACTGCTCATCATATTGGCAGTTGGGATAACGGTGGTTTGTGTATTTATTGTAATATTTTTTTTACTTGTTAGACATATCCCTGTGCCCTATGATTAAACCTATAGTTAATAGAATTTATTTCCTCATACAAATAAAATGATTATACTTCTTTTCTGTTAAGTGCATATGGTAAAATTGGTACAGTCCTCCTGGCTGTTGCTTTAATTTCTATTGGTTCCTGTATGTTATCTGCTGTTTTTATAGTAAGTCACTTTGATTAATAATGTCATGTTTGTTTTCTTGTGTTTGGTTTGCAGTGTCAGATACGTTTTGGAGGACGCAAGGAAATTGCTTCAGATTCTGATAGCCGGTATTTTAGAGCTATTCCACTGTTTAGAAAAATATTTATCAAAGTCAGATAGATTAAAATGCTGCGGTGATGTCTATTTCGGTTATGTTCATTACCTAAATTACACATCCCTAGTATAACTCATTTAAAGACTAAGGGGCAGATCCAGAACTGTGATTAAATTCCATATGGTTAACCTCATTGGAGGCTAACGTACCGAGATTCTGCATGCGGAAGGCCCACTTACGGAATTGCGGATCGTGTGTTAGAGCTTTGAAACGCCCTTGCGTATCTCATGCCATTCAACCTATAACATCCATTTACATTTCAGGCATTAACAGTAAGAAGTGCAGAGTCACTGTGTGATTCTTTTTATTATTATGTTCCACGGCTGCTGCTACCACTACTTCACTCATTGCTTTTATTACCATTACGATGATCTTATTACCCATGATTGTGTGTGTGTGTTTTCACTGCACACCTCTCCCTTAACACAGTTTCACTTAAAGCTTGGTACACGCTACATGTTTTTCCCTCAGCCGTTTAAAAACTGTCTCTGATTAGTGTGGACTCTGCGATAATCGTGCTTTATTGTTGCATCGTTTAATACTGCCATTTTTAATAATCAACCTATGAAACCATGTCAGAAGAACAGATGTTAAAAAATAACATTACGGAGCTGCCGGTACATCGTGTGTAGTGTGTATGCATGATGATCAGGACTTTTAGCCTTTAATATGTATTTTGTAAATATTGTGTTGTGTGCAATATATATAGTGTGTATCCTGCTCAATTCTTTTACAGAAATCCTGAAACCACTCAGGCTTCTACTTTTCCCCTTGTCCCTTTATCTTCCCCAGTTTCTGTTGTACACCCTATGCCCCTTTGGTTCTCTCCAAGCCTGTCCTATAGGTTTCTTCTCTGTTTATTTTCCCTCTTGTACCTGTCTCCCTTCTCCTCGTGGTACTTGACTATTCCTCTCCAACAACCCAATTAGATCCATCTCTTCCTTTCTATCTTTACTGTTGCTTTACTTTTTTATTTGGACTTTTCTGTGTCAGTATCTGTGTGATCAGTGATAAATAGGAAATATTTATATTAAGAAACTATTTGATCTCAATTTTAAATTTGTATAGCAAGCTATATCTTCCTTTTATAAGGATCTTTCGTGTCATTTCTTTAGTCACTTTGTCTTAACCGAATCACAAATATCCCCAGGCTTTGCCAAATGATAACTTTAGAATAAGTTCAATGGAATATATGTATTAAAGTAGCAATATAAAAAGAAATCTATCTGAGGATAAAACATGTTTGGGGTTCCCCCTGTGAAGCTCTGTAATTATGCATTTGTTTTGTTGTAGAGTTATATGTCTATGTGCTCAGTTTGAAGCTGTGCTTCAGCATGGTTTGAAAAGAAGCAGAGGATTAGCATTAACAGCAGCAGCAATCAAACAGGCAGCAGGATTCTCGAGTAAAACGGAGACAGGTAACCCACTATTATTACCAGTCTGCCTAATTATGTTTTGACAGTTCCTCAGCGTGCACTTTGCAAGGCTTGTTGCAGAAGCATTTTATTTACTCATTTGGCTAACATATCCGAAGCCAGGGTACATTAACCTGTTATGTGGTCTTGGCTAATACTTGGATGTGAGGAAAATCTTCCAAACTGTCTTTTTATGGTTTCATCCTTTACCCACTGTTAAACAGGGTGCACTCTGGGGCATTTCAGCAGATAGTCTTTCAAATTACACAATCAAAAGACAGGTTCACAATATATCTACCTGTTCAAAGATCTTCTAATAGACACAGCACACACTCGCAAAAAGTGAAAGATATCTTTCCATCGTTGATCTGGCATATTAGGAGCTCAAAAAGATCAAATCTAAATATCACAGACCGTTTCGTCAAAAGATTTTTGAGCATCTTTGGACAGTATACACCACACAAACACACACACACACACACACACACACACACACTGTATCAAGAGAAAGTGCCCCAGTACGCTTGCCATTAACCAGTAATTAACTGTGCCGTTCTATCTGTAAAATAAAATGCAGAGATTAGTTACATACAGTTGCAAATATATGATATGCCACCTGCTACTTGCAAGGCTCTTCTGCTTTGGTGGTCCTAACTCTAAAACTGTCAGAGTTCCTATACTGGGTAACACGTATATCATTTAATTCAAATTGAGAGCTAAGAGAGAAAAGAGGCACCCCAAGCCCCCCAAATAGCGACTCTGGAACTAAGAAAACAGCCACATTACATTACTGCGCATGCGTGAGTAAAAGGTTTCCAGTAGAGATCTCAATCCTTATATACCAGACTTCCATTCTGTAAGCCTTTTCAACGGCAATGCAGGGTGACCTGCCTACCAGGCATGCAGCATGTACGCAAGGTGGGCGGAGCTAGGTATGGAAGGTAATTGTACAGGAAGGGCTTGGATAAACACTTACGTACGTTTCCCTGTTACACACCAGCAACATGTTCTGTAGAGGCTCGGCATAAAACAGGGTCCGGTGTACAGAAGTACTATACGTGAGAGGAACTTAGGATCTGACTAGTGGAAGTCCGCTGCCAATGTAGAGGTGTCACGCTCACAGCAGCAGGGGACCTCTGGATCCGGCCCATTATTCCTAATCAAAATATGGAGCTAAACATGAAGGAGTGGAATTGGGGCCTTTCGATAAAGATGGATAGGAAAGAATTTAGTTTACCATTCATACTACTATAATACACTTATTTCCATTTTTGTGGCCTTGTATTTCCTCACGGCACATACAACAGTGTGGTGCCCTTTAAGGGACATCAGGTGCTGAATGATCCTTCTCTAAATGAGTAATTTTTCACCCCACAGCCCTGGTATAAACAATTGTTTGTTTTGATACAGCTTTTGGCACTCAATATACAACACAATGTCCTGGATTAGTAGCATTCTACTTACAGTGCTGTTTGGCTTTGGCCAAGAAAGAATTGTTCCAAGTTAAACTGCTTAATCTTATTATTGTGCTGGTTGCTAATATAATAAATACAAATTTATGCTAAACCATGGATATGAAAACACAAGGCTAAAAGAAGATAACAATAGTGAAGTCTGCATAAAAAATGAAGTATTGGCTGTGTCAGGACACCAGGGGTCAGACACAGAGTCACCGGACTCCCTTGGCGCTTAGGTTCAGCAGTCA
>WWET01002197.1:0-30907 GCA_011038615.1 Limnodynastes dumerilii
GTGGTTGAGGCCAATACAGTAGAACAATTTTATGCTTGGGATAAATATAAGGGTGTCACGATATGCAGCAACAAGCGCCGCACTTACCATGTCAGGAACCATCTGTCAGCGGCTCTCCCATGTCATGCCCACTCTCCAGCCCTCCAGAGGTGCCACTCCAAATAGTGGCAGTCCCCTGCACAATCTCCATTGCAGCATGTGTGCTTGTCAGTGTCTGGGATTAAGCATCTGCACAACCATCCTCTGCTACATGGGCGTCGCCATCTTGCCTCCTGTCAGGTGATTCCCAGCAGCAACTCAGATGCCCCTCTGCGCACACATGATGCCTTCAGCCAATCTGTGCACAGGGCGGTCTATTTAAACCCTTTGCACAGTCCATGCATTGCCAGAACAACTAGTTCTTCTAGGTGCCTGGTTCTGATGTACTCAGCTCTCTGATCGTGATACAGTGCTGCTGGGTTTTTTTTGTCTGGTGTTCCTGCAATCCTGTGAGCCTGTCCTGCCTGCCTTGCATTGTGGCACCACTGGTCCCAGCAGTGCCTGGATCTCTGCTCCTGCAATCTGGTAACCCTGAACTGTCTGCCTATTGCATTCAAGTCAAGTCTGCCTTGTATCTGGTTCAAGTCACTGTTGCTATACAGTTTTGCCTATTGCATTACATTCAAGTCAAGTCTGCCTTGTATCTGGTTCAAGTCACTGTTGCTATACAGTTCTGCCTATTGCATTGCATTCAAGTCAAGTCTGCCTTGTATCTGGTTCAACTCACTGTTGCTATACAGTTTTACCAACCTGCTACTCCACTCCAGCTCTTCAGTTACAGCTATGCGGATCCAACCTGCTATTCCACTCCAGCCTTCCAGCTTTAGCTTCAATCACCTTTCCAAGTCCCACTCAGCAACCTTGCCACACCTGCTTGTGTGTCCCACCTACTCAAGGACTTTTCCAAAACACGTGCACCTCCATTGCCCTTTGCCCCTCCGCACACTTTGATTTCAAGACTGTTTACTGTTATTATTTACTGTTCATTTCTGTATGCACCTGTCCTTCATTAAACCGGCTAACTTTCAATTTACACCATCTCAACTGTCTTATTCCCTGAAGCCCGAAACGGATCCCACTAATCCCTTGAACGTGACAAAGGGTATCCTAAATTGTAAACCAAATTGAGGGTAAATAGGGTCTAGGGTCAGTATAGTTTTGAATAAACAAATGGGCAGACTAGATGGGCCATGTGGCTCTTATCTGCCGTCACTTTCTATTTTGCTACTCTCCACCTCCCAGTATCCCCATCATGTCTCTACAGCACCCACTATCCCGCCATCATGTCTTTCTAGCACCCTGTACCCCCCATCATGTCTCTTCACCTTCCAGTACCTCCATCATGTCTCTCTAGCACACAGTATCCCCATCATTTCTGTCCTCCTCTCAGTATCCCCATCATGGCTCTCTAGCACAGTATCCCCATCATGTCTGTCCAGCAGCTCCATCATGTCTCTCCACCTCCCAGTGTCCCCATAATGTCTGTCCAGCACCCCCATCATGTCTCTCCACCTCCCACTATCCCCATCATGTCTCTCTAACACACAGTAGCCCCATAATGTCTTTCCAGCACCCCCATAATGTCTCTCCACCATACAGCACCCCCATCATGTCTCTCCACCTTTCAGTAAACCCATACTGTCTCCCTAGCACACAGTATTCCTAATTTAAGTCCTGTCCAATTACTTGCCTTTGAAGTCTTCTTTTTTTCCACCTGCTGCCTCTCCTCTGTGGCGGGCTCTGCTTTGAATGATGCTGTTTTGACCTCAGGTCACTCCAGCGGCGTCATTCAGTGTGGGGGAGGCGCTTCTGCACGGAATGGATGCCGCTGTTAGGCTCTGTAAGGCACTCTCATCAGAGGGATGAGAGCACCTTACATTGTTTTACAGTTGCGTCCATCTCAGTGCTGCAGTGCAGGGAGTGGGGGGGATAAGCGCCTCTCCAGCATGGCGCTTGGATGTGCTGCTTCGGCCCTGTCTAGAAAGCATTGTTAGATGTGTGAATATTCCCTGTATAAATAAAAATTGAGCGAGCGGCCCTATTGCGAAAGGGCCATTCAATCCCAGCCAGTTCTGTACTGGCTGGGATATCAATTGCTTATGAGGCATAGCAATCAATTCCTGGAGCACCGAATACGGTGCTCCGAAAGGTAAGTTTCCTCCAACCCGCTACCTAATCCAAACCCTAAGTTTCTCCCCCACAGCTAACCCTAAGTCCCCCCCCCCCCCCCCCCCCCCCACCACCCCCCCCCCCCCACCCCCCCCGCCTAACCCTAAGTCCCTCCCGCAGCATAACCCTAAGTCCCTGGTGGCTGCACTTCCAAAAATGAATGGGTGAGTATGCAAATCACATACTCACAGACGAAAAACAGCTTTCTCTATTTTGAAATGCTTGTATCCGAAGTGCGGACTTGCAACGAGCTTATGCAATGCCACACAGCTACCTTTTGTGGTATCCTTATAGGTGAGCTGCAGTGTCCTTCATAAGAAGATTATCAGCTTTGGGATCATAATAAAGCTTGGAACTGCAAAACTAGTGTAGACCTTAAGGCATGAATTGCTGCAATAGAGGGCAACTGAACCATTAGACTTCATTGTACTGAATTCCTTCCTTAGCATAGTACTGCCCATGTACAACAATTAAGATGTATTTGGTGCCGCACTGAGCATTGCTTTTGAACTCCCTCATGTGCTTGCTTAGAAGGTTTCTGTACCCCACTATGACCATAAGTACTTACAATATTTCCTGAATAGATATCTACTGAATAGCATCTCTTTCATGATGTGGAATGTCAGGGGTCTCAATGACAAAATTAAGAGATCGCTACTACTTAATCATATTAGAAAACCGGGCCCAGATATTGTCTGTCTAATGGAAACTCACCTTGTGGGGGAAAGATTTTAGCTTTAAAGTGCCAGTTGGTGGGATGGGCATATCATACCACCTTTTCTACACATTCCCATGGGGTCTCTATCCTAATGCTTAAACATCTCAAATTTGACTTGGAGGATGTACATATAGATCCTTTGGGTAGATATGTCTTTCACAAGAACACTACTGATTTGTCGTCAACTATTGCTCAACTGGCAGTATACATTCCCCCTCTATACACTGGTAATTTTATCAAATCAATTTTATCTTATATGGCCAAGTTTCCATCTTCCCCTACAATCCTTGGGAGACTTCAATTATGTGTTAAATCCACCTTGGATAGATGGAGGGAGGTGGGCTCCCCCTCTGATGAAACTTCATCCCCATTCTCTAGAATGATAGCTGAAATGGGTCTAAGAGATATATGGCGCCACCGCAATCTGGATAAAATAGAATTCTCCTGTCATTTGTTCTCCCATTGCTTGTTCTCTAGAATAAATCTCACTCTGTTTACGCTGAATCTAATAACTTTAGACAGGGATATACAATACCTTCCTAGGGGGATTTTGGAACATTCCCCCTGTTTTTACCATCCATGCCACAGGTAATTCAGGTATTCGCTTTTGGAAACAAAATCTTTTTTTTACTTGAATTGCTCAGAAAGGAAGAGGATGTCATACCGTCCTTGCACGATTACTTTCATGACAATCTCATGACCACTAATCTATCTCTTACTTTAGATGCACTTAAGGCTTGTATTAGGGGTTCACTTATCAAAAAAGTGGCACGTATTAAAAAGAAAAGCAGACAAATGGAGCGAGACCTGGAGCAATCAATAGCTAGATACAGGTGCCAGCAGTCGTTATTTTGCTAGGTTGGCCAGGGATGAGGGGGCAAGCAAGGACCATACCGGCAGTTACAGAATGTACAAATAATGTCCAGCTATAGCAGAGGTCTTTCTTCCTGTTTTAAGGAATACTACCAGTTCCAGGTGCATGATACCCCTGAGTTGCTTGCTGCATATCTATATAGGAGATGCATTCCTCAACTCGATTCAGATGCTAAGAACTTCCTAAATGCTCCTATTACTGACCTGGAAATTGAAGCGACCATATCCCCCATTCCCAACACAAAGCCCCTGAGGGGCAACAAAATTTTGGGTGAGGTTTATAAGATGTACCATGCCTTCTTCAACCCTAGACTAAAGAAAATGTTAACCCTAATCCTGGAAGCAGTCAGATATCATCCTGATAGCAAAACCAGGAAAGGAACCCCAATAGCTGGAGTCATACAGGCCCATATCACTACTAACAACAGATGTTAAAATCGTGGCAAAAATTCTAGCTAATAGACTAAATACAGTTATAGCTGGGGACATTCATCTGAACCAGACATGCTTTGGGCCATATACACACCTAAGAAGATTCTGCTTCTTAGGTGTGTATTTCTACAAAATTACCTACAATGCATGCGTAGTAGGTCATTTACACAATCTATGTACCAGTTAGGTACGTAGATTGCCTCCATGCAGCCTTTAAAGACTGTATGGAGTAGTTTAGTTAGCAAGAGGCGGCTTCTTAAGAAGGAAACTATGCACGGTTAGATAAGGTAGCCCTATGGCACTCGTAAGTGCCATAAGGTACCTAAAAACGGGAGCGGTTAAGGGGCAGGATGGGTGAGTTAGGTGCGGATCTGTCCACACTTAACTCACTCTTAGGTATGAATACAGCCCTTTATGCCTAACAGAACAACTACTACCAATCTGAGCAGTTCGTTTATGAGACTACAATTGGCAAGGGAGTAGGGGACTGAAGCAGTAGCTGCGCCCTTGGACACGGCCAAGGCATTTATTTGGTGGGAGGTGCTCCTTAGGTTTAATGGGCTGTATGCAGATTGCATATTCGGGCAGAATTTTCCGATATGAGCTACTGCGCATGTGCAGTCATTTTGTTACGACATCTACGTATATGCAATCTACATTGCAAACAAGTAACGTAGATGTCGTAACAAAATTACCGCGCATGCGCAGTAGCTCATATCAGAAAACTCCGCCCGCATATGCAGTGCGGCCGGAGCTCTGCAAACGGCCCAATATGAGGGACACATTTATCAGTTTAATCAAGATTTTGTATCCGACAGTCCGTATCTGTGTAAACAACCACACAACTGCATAATTTGTCCTGGCTTGGAAAACTAGGCAGGGGTTACCCTTATCACCCGCTTTATTTGCCACTGGCCTGTTTAATCCGTGAGACTGAAAACATCTGGGGTCTCCCTACTGGGCGGGGACCAGATAAAATCGCAATGTATGCTGATGATAAATCAGATGATAGAAACATGGGGGTAAAGAAAAGGAAAAGGGAGGGGGTTACATAGCATAACAACAAATGTTATAACAAGTAGCAATATAAAGGTGGGGGTAATCGGTGAAAGGGGAGGGGAGGTGAGGGGTCCACCATACACATTTTGCTCTAGTATTTATTAGGCAACTAGTCAGATACAGAAAGATTACAAAACAGTAAAAGCCTTAGAATTAGTCTTATGGGTCTGGTATTTCATTAAGGGTAAATTTCACAGTGTTAGGAGGGGGCGGCCTGCTGTCGAAATTCTTCATAAACAAAATCCGACCAAGGTAACCAATGAAAATGAGGATTATAGGCAGATGTGGCATATGGGACAGCACAAGTTTCCATCTTGCAGCTAAACTGGATTTTAGCACAAATTTTAGTAATGTTTGGAAGTCGAGGGTCTCTCCACAGTTGAGCTATAGCTGCTCTAGTATCAATGAACATATGACCTAGAACATACTTCTTCTCTCCAGGGAGAGTAGATGGAAACATATGCAGAAGAGCTACAGCTGGGTCAGGGTTGAGGGGACACTTTAAAACTTTGGACACAAGATCAAAAACCTCTAGCCAGAGGGGCATTATTAGGGCAATCCCAAAATGGGTAGATCCAGAACTAAGCATGCTAGCGCATTTACGCTAGCCGGAGACGTAAAAATGCAATTTTGCATGTACTGTACTTGCAAGTGACAGATGTTACGACATATAACTCTGAATGTACGTACCAGACTATGATCAACAGCGTAACTATGAACGAAGAGGCGTGCCAGCCATACGATACCTGTAATTATGCTTCAGAGGCGGGGTGAGGCATTTAAATCGAACAGTATGTGCATACTTAGGCGCGTAAGTATGTGCAGCCATTCCAGCCACTTGGAAAAGTTAAGGTAGGGTTTGGAAAGCGTAACACGGCTAAATTACATACGGCCAAGGGGAGTGCTTAGTAAATACACTAGCGTAAATACGCTACGCTAGGAAACATAATAGAAATGTAGCTCTGGATCTGGGCCAATGTATGTAGGACATCGGCCATGGCACCACAGTTCCGCCAACACATATTGGAGACCGTGGGCCACATTTTGTCTATCTTGACAGGTGGATGGTAAAGTCGGTGGAACAGTTTAAAAAACATCTCAATGTGATTGGTACACTTTGAACTTTTGTCTGTTTGGCCATTTTGACCACTGTTGAGGGGAGAAAGTGATACCAAAGTCCCATTCCCAGTGGACTTGTGCTTTTGATTTGGGGGAGTCAAGGAGGGCTGTCAAGCATATATACCAAAAGGAGATAGCACACTTAGCACCGGCAATGATAAGTTTGGAAAAAATATGAGAGTGAGGGGGCCAAAGGGACCCAGGGGTCTTACATATAGTGGTAATCCAATGTCTAACTTACAGGAACTGGAATATGTGGGATTCCAGGAGCTGGAATCTATGGGCTATAACATCAAAGAAATGTACCACATTTAAAGTAACTAAACAGAAACATAAGCTAGGCCTCTAGCTATCCAGTAAGAAACTGACAAATTGGGAATAAGGCATGACAAAGCTGTAAATGGCGGGTTGCTAGTAGGCAAAACTAAGTCTAAATGTTTGGCAGCCACTCTGTCCCACACCAGGCAGAGTCATAGACTTCAGACTGAGTGAAAGAGTACTTTTATTGGTTTTAGATAACCAGATTAGATCTACTATGGGAAATTTACCTAGGGAGACACTTTATAAATTCACCCATGGCTTATGGCCAGAGGGAAGGAACCAATCCCACATTTGTGATATGATAGAAGCATCATTATATGTTGAGAGGTCGGGTAGCCCCAAACCCCCAATACTCTTATACAAAGTCATGCGGTGAAAGGCCAACTTCGGCAATTTCTGATTCCAAATGAAAGACACCATCAGTTTCTTAAAATAAGCAAGTCCTGTTTAGGAAAGGCATATGGAATTGAACGGAATATATATATAAGTTTGGGGAGAAGTGACATTTTAAAGGCTGCTATCCTACCAAGCCAGGAGACCTCATGATTTAATAAGAGACTTATTTGGGCATACAAAAATTTTCAAGGAAACTAGGGATAAGGATGCCCAGATATGATAAGGCTGATGATTTCCACACATAGGAAAATTTTGCTTTCAAAAGCTCTAAAACATTAGGGGAGTGCTTCTGTTTTAGTGGTGTTAAGTTTATAATATGATACAGCACTATACTAAGACAAAATAGCATAGAGAGCCTTCTAGTGAAGTCTCTGGGCTTGTGGCAAACAAGAGGACGTTGTCTGTGAACAAACACAATTTGTGGACAGTATTATGTATTTGAATTCCCTGAAATTCCAAGGATAGTCTAATTTGTGCTAGGGGCCCAATAGTGAGAACAAATATTAGGGGTGAAAGAGGGCGACCCTCAGGGGTACCGTTATAAATTTTAAAGGGAGATGTCAAAAAACCATTGCTAAAGACGTGCTGAGGGGCCTCTGTATAGCGCCGTAATAGAATGTAAGATGCCGCCTGCAAGGCCAAATTTCACCAAAACTTGTTCCATATATTTCCAGTGAAACCTGTCAAAGGCCTTTTCAGAGTCTAATGAGAGAAGCACCAACTTCTCTCCAGAGCGTTCGACCCAGTCTATGACATTCAGTACCCTCTGTGTTGCCTACCTGGAATAAACCCTACCTGATCAGGGTTGATTAAACTAGAGAGCAGTGGGCTCAGCCGGTTTGCTATCAGTCTTAAGATCTGTGCTTAACAGAGCTATATGCCTATAATTTTTGCAATCTGATAAATCCTTTCCTGGTTTGGGGACCGTTATTATTTAGGCTTCCAACATCTCATTGGGGAAGGAGCCTTGTTCAGAGACCTTGTTGTAGAGATTAGTGAAAATGGGGGCTAAATTTGAGGATAATTTCATATATAACTTATTGATGTATCCATCAGGACCAGCGGCTTTAACCTTGGGCAAAGACTTAATGACCTGTTTGACTTTAGTTTGAGACCATGTGGAATTCAAGGAACAAAGATCATCGTGGACACTGAGGGAAGGAAAAGGTCTTGCAGAAAGTTAGAGATAGCTACGTGGGTGGGTTAGGTAGTAGCGGAGTCCCACTCAAGTTTATACAAATGAGAATAATATTCTGCAAATATATTGGCTATTGCAGGGGGGTTCAAGACTTTGACCCTTTTATTGTTAAACATAAATTTAATTCTATTTCTGGCCTGCTTACCCCATAGTTGGCGTGCTAAAAGATGGCCCGATCCATAGCTACCATTGTTTAAGCCCAAGTAATTCTCAATCAATCATCCAGTAGACTTGAATAAGTAGCACTGAGTAGTAAGTATTTCAAATTGAAGAATTTATTGAATCGAGCCCTTAACTCAGCAATCGTAGACAATGTGGATCATCGAGGGTCAGAAAGCAGTGACATCATTGTACAAAACAGGGATATTTATATCAATTCTTGTCACCCTTATCATGGACTTTATTCCTGCCAACATCATATTGCTAGCGTCTGTATCTTTCCCTTTCCTAGAATTCATGGAGTACTGCAATGACATACTCCCACAAAGTCTCCATTTCAAGGCCTGACATCCTCCCTTATCCTGTATGTTATTCCCCTAGATATTAATATTTTGTTTGTGCCCGTCTGTACTAGGTCAATCTAACCTACTAATTGTACCTTGATCTTTAACATATCTTTATCTTTGTTTATTGGTAACCTGTGATCGATCATGAGACTAGCTTGTGATCTTAATTAGGGGCTGGTAAATTTAACTCTTAGTTGCATATTGTAAATTGATATGTGTTATTGAATATGTATATATATATATATGAATATAATGTTTTATGGTTAAATTAATGTATATATCATTGTATAAATCCAGTTTTAAGCATTATGGATATAAAAGTGCTTTGATTATATGAATATAACTTTGACAGCACTTACCGATATCCCTCCGCCCTCTGCGATATCCCTCCGCCGCACCTCTGCCGCTGCTATCGCCGGACAAGGAACAGATGAGTAAACTATCTGTGCGGGGTAGGGAAGGTTAGGGTCAGGATGCACTGGAGGGAGGGTTAGGGTCAAGCTGCGGGAGATGGTCGGTTAGGGTCAGGCTGCAATTAAGGGAGGGTTAAGGTCAGGCTGCCAGGAAGGGAGGGCATTGATCACCTGCAATCATACATGCTTGTTTTTGTATGTTATGGAGTGGATTCTGTTATACCTATGGTCTGAACACTACATACTCATGTTTTTATCTATTTTTATTTTTTGTGCATCATGTTGATTATGCATAATACCTATGGCTCTTCCTGAGAACAATAAAAATATAAAATAAATAAAATAAATATAAAAATATGTTTTATGGTTAAATTAATGTATACGATACGTAGATTACGTACAATAGTTACTACGCATGTGCAGTAGCTATGGATAGGCAAATTACGGCCGTGCATAGAAGACAGCTGTAGTTGAGGATCCAGCCCACTGTCTTTATAATTTGGCACCCGTTTGAATAGCCACTCCCCACACAACTGCCTTTAGAGCATACCAATAAGTAAACAACAAAGTATCATGTGGTGTATTAGTTTGTAGAAACATTTGTAATGCCTTCAGGGGTTCCGGGGTGGATATACAAAAATTCTGAAGTCTCCAAGGTCTCGAGGAAATATTAATGGTATGAAGGTCCCATGTCCACAAGACTGGAGCATGGTCGGACCAGGTGATGAGGAGACCTTTGGTAGACACCGAGTGTTGGAGAGTCCACTTATCAACCAGAATGAAATCTATGCGAGAGTAGCTATTATGTACATGAGAATAAAAAGTATAGTCTTTAGTGCAAGGTGAAAAGACACGCCACATATCGTTTAGATCAAACTCTGTTAGCAATGTCCCAAAAGCGTAAGACAGGGGAGAACTTGAGGTGTTGTGTGGCAAGGCAGAAGCAGCAGAATGATCTAATTTAGGGTCTGGGGCTACATTGAAGACACACAGCAGTACCAAATGGCCTTTCCAAATTTTAGCTAT
The DNA here is from genome assembly GCA_011038615.1 of Limnodynastes dumerilii. Taxonomy (NCBI): domain Eukaryota; kingdom Metazoa; phylum Chordata; class Amphibia; order Anura; family Limnodynastidae; genus Limnodynastes; species Limnodynastes dumerilii. The sequence continues at coordinate 10,270 of WWET01002197.1, forward strand.
TTCTTCACAAACTTTCCTAAGGAACGGTGTCTAGCATGAGTTTGGGGCATAGATAGGCACAATTTTGACCATTCTGTCCTCTAATTGCCCTACTATTATGAGATAACGACAATTTGTATCATCTACTTTAGTGTGGAGAGTAAAGTTAAGTTGGGAATTGATGAGTAGTGCTACACTGTTACCTTTGGCCAAATGTTAGCTGTGAAAACTGAAGTATATTTATTGTCCCTAAGTGAAGGGGGATTAGATGAAGAAAAAAGTGTTTCCTGGAATGCTGCAATGTAGTCAAAGATATTCTTTTATTATTCATTCAATGTCATAAATCTAACCATTATCCCATATAAATGGAAAAGCCACTAGCAATTTAAGAAGACCTGGAGGGGCAGTAAGACTCAGTCTCAGACTTAGAGTAATATTCGCTATGGGGTACCCACAAGAAGAGTGGTTGGAGGGGGAGTTGAGGAGGAAAACCAAATAGGCCTGTAACATCAGCCTAGATAAATTGTCGCAGGGGAGGAAGGGGGGAGAAATTATGCGACCAACTATTTTGAGGGGGCCGGAACAGAACAAAGCCCACCTAGAAAATCCCCATCCCTCTAAAAGGAAAAGGGGGACAATAGACACCTAATTGCAAGAGAGCCTATCAAACTTATGACAAACTTAACTCATAGAGAGTAGCAACTCTTAGGCTATAATAGTAAAACTGTTTTATAGTACATAATAAAATAGAAAACAGTAAAACAAATCTAAATTTAGAGCACTAAAATTTAGATTAACATAGTTGTAGTGATAATGGGCCGTATGCAGAGCTCTGGCTGCATTGCATATGCGGCCGGAGTTTTCCGATATGAGCTACTGTGCATGCGCAGTAATTTTGTTAAGACATCTACGTTACTTGTTGCACTGTAGATTGCATATACGCAGTCTTTAAGAGCTCTGCATACGGCCAAATATAGCAAACATGAAATAGCTATAAAGCAGACAAAAAAAGTAAACTTATGATTACAGAGGTTACTCAACACGAGTCCATTCAGTGGAGATTGGAGACTTGCTGTCTGCTGCAGTCAAAGAAGGAGAGAGGTTCCATTCCTCTTGTAGCTTAAGACTGGCTTCCACAGAAGATGCGCTGTAGATGGAATTCTCCCAGGTTATCAGGAGTTTCACTGGAAAGCCCCAACAATAAGCGATGCCGTTCTCATACAGAGTTGAAGGGAAGGAACATCGTTTAGTGATTGTGGCCATTAAGAAATCCTGGAATAGTTGAAGGTTCCCCAGATGTTGAGAATTATTTAGGTAACGAGCTTCTCTTAAGATCCTTTCCTTGGTTTGGAAGAAGTGGGCTCTCAGGAGCATGTCCTTACGATGTACTACTCATAGCAATGTATTACTCATAGCATTTTTGAATCTTGGCAGTCTGTGGACACGGTTAATTGTCCTTGTCATCAGCTTCGGATTGAAGCTTCTGGAAAAGGGTCACTGCAAACTTTGCCAACTCGGATCTGGAAATGGAGTCCGGAATGCCTCTGATTTTTATATTGTTCCTTCTTGATCTATCCTCAAGATCAGCAATCTTATCTCTAAATTGGGCCTCCTCCGATTGTTGTTCTTCTTGCGCTGAGATTAAGAAGTTGTGGGAAATAACTACTTCATCCAGTTTAGATTTGAGATGTTCAGTGCGGGTGTTTAAATCAGAGAGGTCATGACGGACTTCTCCCATGGTAGCTTTTAGCTCAGTAAAGAAATCCTGAAGAGTAGCAAAGAGGTGATGAATGGTACAAATGCGGCCAGAGTATTCCGATATGTTCTACTATACATGCACAGTTATTCTGTAACGTAATCTATGTTACTTGTTGCAACGTAGATTGCGTATAAACTCTGCATACGGCCCTTAATCCCTCACTGGCAGAAATCTTCAGAGACAGCAAGAAATGGAGCTGTAGTAATTGAGGGCAAACAGTGGCATCTAGTGGTTGTAGCTGGTACTGCAGGTGTTTGCTCTGTAATTTACAGCTTAAACGGCTGTCGGCACTCTGAAAGTTTATACCATGCGGAGCAGTGCTGAGCTGTGACTGCCTGGATGCTCAGAATGATGGATCCAGCCAGTCTGAGGCTTCCCCTATCTGTGGGAGGGTACTGGGTAGTCAAAAGAGGGAGAGCTGCAGTTTGTAATGAGGTGCTTACCCCTGGAGTCCATCAGCTTGAGGTGCAGGTCCACAGGCAGGAGGGCTGCTTCACAGAGGTCCCTGACTGCAGGGAGATGTCTACCAGCCTTAGGAGGTAAGTGCAAGAGGCAGGTACAGGGGGACCTGCAGCTCTCCACTGGGGTGAGTGTAGGATGGTGATGGGGCTTCACTGCAAGGTGAGGCCCCACTCGAGGGAGCTTCTGGAGCTGCTCTAAAACCCCCAGACACAAGAATCTTCAGTGCCCTGCACCACAGAGGATAGCTAGGTGATGTAATATGAACTACTGTGCAAAATTAAGGCTGATATTAGGAGTGTTATTGTATGGATTCCAAGAGCTCATGCAGTGCATGTCTTGCAGAGAGAAGAGCCAGGCCATGCCCCAGGGGTGGCCCTGTTTTGAAGAACAAGAAAAAACAATAGTAGCGTAGATCAGAAAAAAATAATAAAAACTGTTCTATATAGGTAATATGTGATACGTTTATGTTGTATCAAAAATTTTGAGAGAAAAAAATCAAATAAAAAAATAGAGTGCAAAAACATCTGATATAGTCAAACAGTTATCTTCCAGAAGCAAGGAAAATAAAATAAAATTAAATTATACAGTAATATAAGTTCAAAGCGTTTCACTTGCAGTTAATAACCCACCGGGTGCTCAGTTTTGTCCAGGGTCTCCAGCTCATCTCTCTTGCTGCGCCGTTTTGACTCTCTCCTTCCCGGGACCTGCATGAGCAAGCAGACCGGTGCTGCGTCTAGATAGGTCTTGATCCCCTGAAGTTTATATGAACTGTTTGTACTTGTTATATTTTTTGTGTTTATTAATTAAAGTTGTCTACCTTTTTTATATATTATTGGCCTCATTCATCTATAGACCGGCCAACCAGGGGAACTCTCTCTGCTGTTCTACCTTCAGAAGCCCTATAACAGCCCTCCACAGAAACACCTTATGATGCATGTCCGAAATCTCCTCACTATTGAAAACAACTTAACAGCAAGTGAAATGCTTTGAACTTATATTACTGTATATTTTATTTGATTTTCCTTGCTGCTGGAAGATAACTGTTTGATTTATTACATGTTTGATCGGACATCGGGTTTCATATGCTTATACAGTGTCTTCTTTTGGAAGAATCGGACTTTGTCTTGGTTTTGAACTTGGACCGTTTAATATTATTACACCGTTGGGACTGTTTTCATATATATCATTTATATATATATTTAGATTTTTTTTTAGAGGAGCAATTAACTAGTTATTTTTATTGTGTACCTGTTTTATTTTACACCTACGTTTGCACTGACTCACACTCCATCACTGCCTACTTGCACTTTATATTTAGGATTGCAAGTAATATTTATTAGTGTATTTATTCATTATATATATTAATATTCAGTAAGATTTAACCCCCACTCCATTTTTGTCTTGAGTCTTGTCACTAGTTTTTCATAACCACGAGTTGTTTTTTTTATCATAAACTGCACTACTTGCACTTTATCTTTATATTCAGGATTGTATTAAATATTCATTAGTGTATTTAATTTTTATATAAACCATATATTGATTAATATATAGTAGGTTTTAACCCCCCTGTTTATAACTATTCCATTACTGGTGTATTTATATTTTCATTGCCTCTCAATCAGTCTCTTTCCCCTTTGATGCTTGATTTGTAAACTTTTTAGTTAATTTTCCTATATACATTATGTTTTCCTGGCGCCTAATTACATTTCTATGTACTTTATCTGACTATTTGAGTGAGTAGTGGTGGTGCTCACTTTGTATTTGGGCAGCCATTATTTTATTTATCCATAGTTATTAGCGCCATTTGAAGTTTTCTCTGTAACTCATCTTTGATATAGTTACCTTTAAAAGTTTAATCAAAATACACGCATGCACCCTGTAGATGTTACGAATGAAACCTTAACATTACTACCATTACACAGAACTTAGTTCCAGGAACACGTGTAATTCACGAGTCCTGGTTTTTCATTTATAACTTTTATTGAGTCTAAATGTTGTAACAGTATGGCAGACTTTTACTATTAAAGTGCAACAGTTTGTGGCAAAGTAAGCTATTGACAAGATGTTCCAATACTGAGATTAGGCAGATTGGGCTGGATCCAGACTTAAGAAGGAGCTTGAAATTAAAGACCTGATTCACAGTTAAGAATGCGATAGGTTCTTAAATATACACAACTAGTAGTAAGGCAACTCCCTCGGCATGCCCCCGGTTTTCAGGTTCTTAAGAGATTTACGAGTGCCATAGGGCTCCCTTAACTGCACATTTGTGTGCGCAGGGCATCTAATTACGAACGAGTCTGCATAACCACGCCTCCTTTTGGTCATTTAAGTGCCTCCCTCCACCCAATCTTCTTCTCTGCCGAGTTAATTATTCGCGGAACGAGCCTTCAAGCATAAGTTACAATGAACCTAGCGACTTTATGTGCGTAATGTTGAATTACGGCATTTGCGTTCCTAAGTCCAATAGTGTATAAAAGTTACTACACATGCGCAGCATATACTTTCTTAAAAATATGCACCTAAACCAAACAGATTCTTAATTGTGAATCAGGTCCTAAGGGAGTATATTTACTAAGGTCGCTTTGTGCCAAATCGACCAAAATACCAGGACTTTGGCGGCGATTATCCCGGGACTTGCGCCTTTAGCAAAAGTGCCAAGGCAAACATCGCTGAACAAAAATCGTCCAGCTGTTTGCCTTGTTTCACTAAAGGCGATTTTACTAAATCACCTTTAGTTCATCCAGAAAGCGCTTTTTAAAAAAGCACCTTGTGTGTGTGGCGCTTTCATTAAAAGTACCACACACTTTAGCAAAAAAACACATATATTTGACATGTGTTTTTCACATTAAAAATGACAAGCGCATCATGCTTGTAATCCTTAGCATGCATGCGCTGATAGTACTATTAGGCACAGCATGGCTGTGCCTTGTAGTAATATCAGTGTGAGCATGGCAAGGGTTATAAACATGCTGCACTCAGCCCAATGTGTAAAAAAAAATAAAACTTGACAAAGAAACACACAATATTAACAGTAAAAACAGTAAAAAACATTATTTTGTTAAACATTAATATGACATTATGTATCTCCCTTAGATGTAATAAATAAACAGGTGGCCACACTGTTACATACAGTCAGGTACATAAATATTGGGACATCTACACAATTCTCATATTTTGGGCTCTATACACCACCACAATGGATTTGAAATGAAACAAACAAGATGTGCTTTAACTGCAGACTTTCAGCTTTAATTTGAGGGTATTTACATCCAAATCAGGTGAACGGTGTAGGAATTACAGCAGTTTCTATATTTGCCTCCCACTTTTTAAGGGCACAAAAGTAATGGGACAAACTAAACAATCCTAAATCAAACTTTCACTTTTTAATACTTTGTTGCAAATCCTTTGCAGTCAATTACAGCCTGAAGTCTGGAACGCATAGACATCATCAGACGCTGGGTTTCATCCCTGGTGATGCTCTTCCAGGCCTCTACTGCAAATGTTTTCAGTTCCTGCTTGTTCTTGGGGCATTTTCCCTTCAGTTTTGTCTTCATTAAGTGAAATACATGCTCAATCGGATTCAGGTCAGGTGATTGACTTGGCCATTGCATAACATTCCGCTTTTTAGCCTTAAAAATCTCTTTGGTTGCAGTTCCTTTCCTTCTCCATACTCTTCTCTTCCCATCACTCTGGTACAAGTTGATCTTTGTCTCATCTGTCCATAGGATGTTGTTCCAGAACTGTAATGGCTTTTTTAGATGTTGTTTGGCAAACTCTAATCTGGTCTTCCTGTTTTTGTGGCTCACCAATGGTTTACATCTTGTGGTGAACCCTCTATATTCACTCTTGTGAAGTCTTCTCTTGATTGTTGACTTTGACACATATACTCCTACCTCCTGGAGAGTGTTCTTGATTTGGCCAACTGTTGTGAAGGGGTTTTTCTTCCCCATAGAAAAAATTATTCTGTCAACCAGAGCTCTCCGGTGCGTTCTTTCTTTAAGAATGTTCCAAACAGTTGATTTGGCCACACCTAATGTTTTTGCTATCTCTCTGATGGGTTTGTTTTTATTTTTCAGCTTAATGATGGCTTGCTTCACTGATAGTGACAGCTCTTTGGATCTCATATTGAGAGTCGACAGCAACAGATTCCAAATGCAAATGTCACACCTAGAATCAACTCCAGACCTTTTACCTGCTTAATTGATGATGAAATAAGGAGGGAATAGCCCACACCTGTCCATAGCTTTTGAGTTGATTGTCCCATTACTTTTGGTCCCTTAAAAAGTGGGAGGCACACCATTGTAATTACTACACCGTTTACCTGATTTGGATGTAAATACCCTCAAATTAAAGCTGTAAGTCTACAGTTAAAGCACATCTTGTTTGTTTCATTTCAAATCCATTGTGGTGGTGTATAGAGCCCAAAATATGAGAATTGTGTTGATGTCCCAATATTTATGCACCTGACTGTATAAACCTATGTGTAGTGTGTTTGTTCAGTGTAAAAATTAAAAAGAGTATTATGGACTCACTGTTTTGCAGTCATCTATCTTGGGATGACTTGCTAGGATATCGGGAAGTGTTGCTTGTATTACGGTCACAGTTGCTTGTAGTCCGGTCACAGTTGCTTGGAGTTCTGTTGTTGGAAGCTCTGATCCAGTTGATCTAAGAAGGGGTCTAGTTGCTTGAAGAAGGTGATGATTTGATTGGAGTTCTTCTGTCCGGTCCTCATCCTGTTGCCGCGCCGACTTTCTCCTTCCAGTTCTGGGGTGCCGATGCTAAAGATCAATTGGCCACTAGAGGTCCCCTTTTATAGTGTCAATGATGTCAGGGGGACATAGTCTATGACGTCATTAACACTATAAAAGTTGAACTCTAGTGGCACAATTTAAATTTTTTTACACATCGGGCTGAGCGCAGCATGCTTATAACCCTTGCCATGCTGACGCTGATATTACTACAAGGCACAGCCTTATAGTACTATCAGCGCATGCATGCTAAGGTTTCAATAGAAAAGCACAGCGATTTATACCTGTAAAAATCGATGGCTATGGACGGCGATTATAAATCACCAGCCAAAAGTGTTGCTTAGTGAATCCAGCGATTTGTTTTATAAAAAATCACTGGAAAATCACGGCGATGGCTAGCGATTCATAATCTTTTTTTTAAAAGTGACTTTAATAAATATACCCCTAAGAGAGGAAAGTTACTCCTGGGCTAAACCATGTTGCAGGGGAGTCATATTTCATCTGTGGCAAACAGTATTTGAGTTGAGAAGTGATGTTTCCTATCCCAAGTCTAAATAACAGTGTAATAGTAACACTGGACAGTATCTGTATAATAATAATAATAATAATAATAATAATAATAGTATTAGAGTTCAGAGGTGATGTTTCCTATCCCAAGTCTAAATAACTGTGTAATAGTACAGTTGGTCAGTATCTGTGTGCAGTAAGCAATTCAAAGATATATCCCTGCATACAAAGAATACAATTAACTTAACTCCCCCTAATATCAACATGGTTTTGCCCAGGAGTACAGTAACTTTCCTGTTTTAATTTCAAGCTCCTTCTTAAGTCTAAATATAGCCTATTGACCATAACAGGTATGGTAAATTGTAGTTCTATCTTACACACTGTTGTTCATATAGTATTAGTCAGCCAGTCATAAATACACAAAAAAACTGCTATATTCAGGCGCTTCTATTTGCAGATATAGGAAGGATTCAATAAAAGTAAAATTATAAATACTAAAAATCTTTTATTCAATTAGTAAAATATAAAAAATATAAAAAATGGAAAAATAAAAATCAAATAAGTTTAAACACACAAAAAAAGGATAAAAATATATAAATTTCAAGAGTAAATAAGTTCAGAAGTTGGATTCTGAACTTATTTACTTTTGTGATTTATATATTTGTATCCATTTTAAAATTTATACATTTTCCATTTTTTCCATTTTTTATTTTTTACTAATTGAATAAAATATTTTTGTATTTATAATTTTATATAAAATCACCCCTGTCTGTGGGCAGCAGCTATTTGTTTCTTGGGGGTATATTTACAAAGGGCGATTTTTCAGAAATCACCTAAACTCCCGTGAGTTTGCAGTGAGAATAAAATCACCATATTCACAAAAGGTAAACTCACGTGAGTTTAGGCCTCTGGAAAATCGCCATCCACAAAATCGCGACTGTGAATTTTTCAATGTAAGACATACAACTTAACAGTATTCATAAAGGTCGGTTTGACTGTCCCTCGTTTTGAAGCAAATTAAGTCCAATAACCCAGATATTACTTGTTTATTGGAAACCCACTTAGTAGGCAATAAGTTACTATCTCTGAAACGTCCATGGGTGGGTCGAATATTTCATGCTCCCTTTTCAACCCACTCCAGAGGAGTCTCTTTACTTATTCATAAGCGAGTTGGGTTTAAGTTGGGAAAAGTGAAAACGGATCCCTTAGGTCGCTACATTTTCCTCCAGGCATTTTTTTACTCTTCCCCATTGATAATCGCAGCTGTATATATCCCTCCTCCATTCTCGCCTGATATTCTAAAATACTTGGTTGAATTTGTGTCATCAGCCCCCTCTTCGCCACTAATTTGTATTGGAGATTTTAACACAACGCTGGATCCAAGGTTAGATAGATGGAGAGAGAGTTTAGATGAAGTCGCCCTGTCTCCCTCTAGATTGTCAGCACTGATTCAGGAGTTGGGGTTAGTGGATGTGTGGAGGCAAAGGCATCCAGATACTCAGCAATTTTCATGTTTTTCCTCCTCACATCGCACATTCTCCAGAATCGATTATGCTTTAGTCTCACGGTCTCATTCGATGTCAGTGGTGGGGGTGCAGTACCTAGAGAGGTGGGGTCTTTGACCATTCGCCTGTATTGCTTTTATGGAATGTTAATTTGCCCAGGGGAGTTTCCCTGTGGAAGCTTAATCCCTTCTGGCTTTCTTTGCTTGGACAGGATTCGGAGCTGTTAACGGACTGGGGGAATTTCTTTGACTTAAATCAGTAACATAGTACCCCTCGGATAGTATGGGATGTGTTTAAAGCGTACCTGAGAGGTTCCTTTATAGCCCGGATTATTAAATTCAAAAGATAATCTAGACTACAAGAAAACAATATGAGGAGCGAATGTTTAAAATTAGAATTAGCATATTTAAGTAGCCGACAAAGCTCCGATAGATTGGCCTGGTTGACTTGTGAAAAAGCCTATAATGACTACCTTCTGAGCAAATCTAAAAGGAAACTATTATTTTTGTCACATACATGGTATGGACAAACCGACAGGTGCGGTAGTTATCTAGCCTACCTTGCAAGGGATGAGAGATCTGCCACGGTTATTACAGAAGTTAGGGATGAAAATTATGTGATGCATTCTACAATTCCTGGTATTGCGCAAGTTTTCCATCAGTTCTATAAGAATGTATATACCTCTAAAGTTCAGTACAGTCAGGCAGAGCTCACTAATTATCTTGACACTATTTCCCTGCCTGTGCTAACATGTAATAGTCGAACATTTCTAGATTCCCCTATAACCATAGACGAAATAGAAGCTGCGATTAACTCCTTTCCCACGAAAAAGGCGTCAGGTGCTGATGGAATTCCTATTGAGATTTATAAGACTTATAGAGAATTCTTTCTCCCTAGACTACATGAACTGTTTGAGCGGTTTCAGTTGGGTAGGCCCTTACCTGCCTCAATGTGTGAGGCTATAATTGTAGTGATCTTAAAGCCCGGCAAAGATCCCACTCTGACTGACTCGTATAGACCTATTTCCCTCTTAACTACTGACATAAAAATCTTTGCTAAGATTCTTGCGCTGCGGCTTAGTCAGGTTGTGGAAGAGCTGGTTCATTTGGACCAGACTAGGTTTATGCCAAATAAATCAACGAGCATCAATCTGTGACGGCTATATACCCATTTGCAGTTGCGGCATTTGGAGGGGTCGGAGGAAGTTGTGGTATCTCTTGATGCCGCAAAAGCCTTTGACTCAGTTGAATGGGGCTATTTGTGGGAGGTTTTGGGCAGAATGGGATTGGGCAAACAGTTTATAGGGTGGGTTAAACTTCTCTATTCTAGTCCATTATCCAGAGTTTGCATTAATGGATTTATGACCAACAGTTTTAAATTGGGAAGAGGAAAAGCCTTCAGTTGAATGGGGCTATTTGTGGGAGGTTTTGGGCAGAATGGGATTGGGCGAACAGTTTATAGGGTGGGTTAAACTTCTCTATTCTAGTCCATTATCCAGAGTTTGCATTAATGGATTTATGTCCAACAGTTTTAAATTGGGAAGAGGGACCCGGCAGGGGTGTCCGTTATCCCCTACCTTATTCGCCCTTGCGGTTGAACCTTTAGCTTGTTCAATCCGAGAACAGGACCGGATTAGAGGCATCTTAATTGGAAATTCACAGAGCAAAATTGCATTGTATGCAGACGACCTTCTCCTTTTTCTCTCCGATACTCGAAATTCTTTAGATTTTCTCCTTTCTACGGTTGAAAAGTTTGGTATGTTCTCGGGTCTAAAAATCAATTGGGACAAATCATATATTCTTCCTATGACAGGGAGCACCCACGCCTCTCCTACTCTTAATGCCCCTCTGAAGTGAACATCTCAAATTAAATATTTAGGAATTCTAGTTACAAATGATATGTCTGAGTTTTGTAGATTAAATATATTACCACTTGTGTCGCTACTGGAAGCTAAAATTAAAGTCTGGGCTAAGTTACCACTCACAACACTAGGTAGAGTAAACCTCCTCAAAATGTCTTTTCAACCTAAACTATTATATGTACTCCTGCAATCTCCGGTTCCAATTCCGCGTAGGATTTTTCATAGAATAAATTCCCTAATTACTTCCTTCATTTGGGGGGGTAAGAGGTCCAAAATTAGTAGGGAAAAGCTCTGCCCCCCTAGGGAAAGGGGGGGGGGGTGGCACTTCCAAATTTCCTGTTCTATTATTCAGCTGCTCAGCTTTCGCATTTGCGGGAGTGGGTGACTGAATCTTCGCATGGCGATCTGCACTGGACATTGATTGAACAGGTGGGTTACCATCATACAGCCTGTCAGGCTCTCCTGGCTGGCTTATACCCCTGTACCTCGGCACCTATAATTTTACAAGCACAGAAGGTGTGGCGATGGGCTCATACTTTGCTGGGTGGTAGGGGAATTGATCCTGCAACACCAATATGGGAAAATTCTACTTTCCACGAGCTGAAAGGGTTTAGAGGTCCAGAGAGCTGGTGTAGATATGAGATAGTGGCAATGCATCAGTTATATGTTAATGATGATTTTAGAACTTTTGTAGCCTTACAATCTGAATTTTCTCTCCCAAACTCTTTGTGGCTTAACTATATGCGTTTGAGGCATGCATTGTGTGCGCAATTCAAGGATGCTCCACCTGCTTTCTCTCCATCTCCAATCAGACAGTTATTAATGGATGTTGGGGAAGAACACTTGGTTTCTAGAATTTACTCTTACCTTATGTCCGCAGTCTTGGAGACCTCCCTTGATCAGCTACGGATAGTGTGGGAATTGGATCTGGGTCAGTTAGATGATGAAGACTGGGAAACCCTCCTTGGCAGCTCATGTAAGCTAACTTCCAATATTAGGTTCCAACAGATTCAAATTTTTATAATTCACCGTGCCTACCTGACACCTGTCAGGCTGGCTAAAATAAGTCATACCCGTTCCGGTGCTTGTCCTAAGTGTGGAGATCCGGAAGCCCATTTTTTACATTTATTATGGTCCTGTCCGGGAGTGCAGAGATTCTGGGAAAAGGTCATTCGTTGTATGCTTAGTACTGGGGTGACTCCTCCAGATAGGGATCCAAAATGGTGTTTATTTGGAATAGGTCTTGATACTGATTTGAATCGTTATGATCAAATTTATGTGAATTCCCTTTGTATGTGGGCCAAGGTGTGTATAGCCCGTACTTGGTGTGCACCTGATCCACCTTTACTGGGGGACTGGTTTCGGCTGGTTAATTCCTCAATTGGACATGAAGAATTTGTATTCACTAGTAGGGGTTGTCCACAAAAATTTCATAAAGTCTGGGATTATTGGTTGAACTCAACATTTTATGGTAACCCAGTTTCTGATGTTATATAATAAATGTGGTTCTGGTTAAGTTTTTTATTTCATTATTCCTCAAAATGTAATGTAACCTCTACTCCAGTCTCTAGTAATGTATTTTAAGAGCTCTGCCTTTCATTTCCTTTGTATTGCATTACTTTGTATCTATATGGAATTTTGCTACGTGTTTGTGTTGCTGTATGACGCTGACAAAAATCAATAATGGTAAGGCTTCTAACCATGCTGCGCTGTGTGCTCCGTGTGTTAAAAAAAAATAGTGTGTGCACAAAACATACTGATAAAAAATACAATGTGTTCATGTGTAAACCTTTTCCCTAACTAATATTAACCCTTAATGTGTCCACTTACCTCCGGTGGTCCGTGTTCTATACTAATTGTCATGTAATGTATTGCGTGGTGTATGTCCTGGCATTGGCTTGCTTGCAGTCTTCTCCCCTTCAGCTCCGGCTCCTCTGGCTCTTCAGATCTTGCCACGTTGGGGTCTGGCTCCTTCTCCTCTTCTTTCTTCTTCTGCAAATGCCATTCTGTTACTAGAGTGCAGCCTTTTATTTAAATGATGACATCAGAGGCCAGGGGCCAGAGTGTAACTGACAGAACAAAACATATATGTTACAGCTGACGTCTAATGGCAAGCTGCACGTGCTGCTCCTACCCCGTTACTCTCTTACCTTGCTCCGGCACGCGTCAGGGGATTCCTCTGCCGACAGGCTCCTTAGCAGCAGCGTCTATAGTTACCTCGTGTGCAATTTCTCTGTTAGCCACGCACTCTGCCTGTAGTGTTCTTATGCCTTCTGCTGCTTGTGTCACTTCCTGGTTGGGGGCTGGGTTTGCTGACCAATCACTGTGAAGCAGTCACTATTTATTCTCCCTCTCACTTCTCCCAGGTGCCGGTTATAGAGTCTGTTCCTCAGGGGTACTGGTGAAGACCCCCTGGATAGTAAAGTCTCCGGTCTCCGGAAACCTACTCGTTCACTCTGCCTGTCTCTTTGGTGGTCACCTCGGTACTCACCAGGTAAACCCGGGGTACCACACTAACTCCCTTTCTGACCACTCCGGTACTGACCAGGTAAACCCAGCGTGTCATAACATTATAACCGGCCATTTACTGATCAAGATTGAGGCCTCAACCTCAGAAGCAATCAACGCCCTAATTGCTCAGGTGTTTAATTTAGGCCAGATGGTGCAAGCCCTCACTAATAAAGTTAACTCACAAGAGGAAGCACTTACTGCATTACGGTCAGCTGTTCATGCCCCTGCCCCTCCTCCGGTCTCAGTTCAAGTTGTTCAGGCAGCCGTCACAGACGTCAAGATGAACCTGCCGGATAAGTTCTCGGGAAATCGAAGTCAGTTCCATCTGTTTAAAAAAAATTGCAAACTGTACTTCAGGCTTCGTCCTAATGCATCCAGATTCGAACATCAGAGAGTGGGCCTGATCATGTCTCTCCTCCAGGGCGATCCCCAGGCGTGGGCCTTCAATTTATCGTCAGGAGATCCGGCATTGCAGTCTGTCGACTCCTTCTTTGAAGCCCTGGGGCTGCTTTACGAGGATCCGGATCGTGCAGCTACTGCAGAATCTAAACTTCGAAATCTCCGCCAGAACAGGAGAACAGCGGAGGAGTATTGTGCAGAATTCCGTCACTGGGCTAACGACTGTGGATGGAACGATCCAGCCATTCGCAGCCAATTTCACATCAGTCTATCGGATCAAGTAAAAAATGCCCTTGTCCAGTTTCCGTCTCCTGAAACGTTGGAGGACCTCATGCGCATTGCTATTAAGGTGGACCGATGGATCAAGGAACGGCGTAAGGAGAGAGATTCACCAGTGACTTTTTCGCGGGCCAGTACTCCAGGTTATGAATGAACCAATGCAAATCGGCTCTTATCGCTTATCTAAGGAGGAGAAAGCCCGCAGAAGAAGCCTTGGTTTTTGTCTTTACTGTGGAGAGAAGGCTCACAGAGCGGATTCGTGCCCGAAGAAAGAACCCATCCAGTCGGGAAAGACACAGGGCAGACTCGTGCCCGAAGAAGCAACCTACCCAGTCGGGAAAAGAGTAACCAAACCGGCTTATGAGGAGCTCCGGTTGGGTATACACTTAGTCTCCTCAAAGAACTCATTACTGGTCCCCGCCCGACTGGTCCTCAGGGACCACGAAGAACAACTATCCGCATTTGTGGACAGAGGTGCTGCGAGAAATTTCATGGATATGGAACTGGTTCGTTCTATGAAGATTCAAGTCAGAAATCTGAAGGTTCCCGTCTCTGCAGTGGGATTGGATGGATTAACACTGTCCGAGGGTCCTATTTTTCTAAAGACTAAACCTATTCAATTGTCCTTTGGAATGTGCCACTCAAAAGTCATTGCGTTCCTGGTGACGAACTGTGCTGCTGTGCGACTGGTCCCGGGCCATCCTTGGCTTAAACTGCACAACCCATGCTGGTCATTGGGAGAAATTACTCGGTGGAGTGATCACTGTGAAGAGAGTTGCATTTCCTATCCAGTCCGGGTAGGTCTCATCACAGTAGAAAAGATTCCGCAGCAATATGCTGAATTCTCGGACGTTTTTTCTAAAAAGTCAGCAGAGGTACTACCTCCACACCGGCACTATGATTGTGCTATCGAGCTCATCCCCGGAGCCAAGTTACCTAAAGGTAGATTGTTTTCCCTTTCTCGACCAGAGTCACTCGCTATGGACCAGTATATCAAAGAAAACCTGGAGAGAGGATTCACTAGGCCTTCCAAGTCACCAGTAGGTGCAGGATTCTTTTTCGTGGGAAAGAAAGATGGATCCCTCAGACCATGCATTGACTATCCGAATTACAGTCAGGAACACCTATCCACTGCCTTTGATTTTAGATCTGTTTAATCAAGTCAAGGGAGCCGTTATTTACTCTAAGATCGATCTTCGCGGAGCATACAACCTGGTAAGGATCAGGGAGGGAGATGAATGGAAAATGGCTTTCAACACACATACAGGCTACTATGAATACCTGGTGATGCCCTTCGGGTTATGCAACGCTCCATTTCAAGATTTCATCAATGACATCTTCAGAGATTTCTTGAGAAAATTTGTGGTCGTATATCTGGATGACATCCTTATTTTCTCTTCCTCCCTGGAAGAACACCGTAAACATGTCAAGCTGGTCCTTGCCCGTCTTCGAGAATTCAGGTTGTATGCCAAATTGGAGAAGTGTGAATTTGAGGTTGACAGAATAACCTTTTTGGGGTATGTTATTTCCCCTTTAGGATTCGCCATGGACCCAGACAAAGTAAAGGCCATTTTGGAGTGGAAGCAACCTACAGATCTTAAGGCCATTCAACGGTTCATGGGTTTCTCTAATTACTACCGAGGTTTCATTAAGTCCTTCTCTACCTTGATGGCTCTTATATCAGCATTGACGAAGAAAAAGGCAGATCCTACGAATTGGTCAGGAACCGCAAAAAGGGCTTTTGAAGCATTTAAACAAGCTTTTGTGTCAGCGCCTATTCTGAGACATCCTAATCCTGAACTTCGCTTCATCATCGAGGTTGATGTGTCAGATGTCGGGGCAGGGGCAGTTCTGTCACAACAAGACCCACAAGAAGCTAAGTATTTTCCTTGTGCTTATTTCTCCAAACAATTCTCACCAGCAGAGAAGAATTACGATGTGGGAAACTGGGAACTACTAGCCATCAAAATGGCATTTGAAGAATGGAGGCACTGGCTGGAAGGATCTGTGCATGTCATTACGGTTCTGACAGATCATAAAAATCTTGCGTACATTGAATCTGCCAAGCGACTCAATCCTCGACAAGCCCGCTGGGCTTTGTTCTTTACACACTTTAACTTCATAATCACTTACAGACCTGGATCACAGAACCATCGAGATGATGCTCTTTCTCGGGCTTTCATGCTACAACATGGTCCCTCCCTCCCTCCACTACCCATGATTCATCCTACCTGTATCATCGCTGGATTAACACAGGATCTACATTCCAGAATTCTGGCGGCTCAAGATCAAGTTCCTTCTCAAACACCCGCTGGACGACTGTTTGTTCCTGAAAAGTTTAGAAGTCAAGTTCTCCAGGAGAACCATGCTAGTAAAACAGCGGGACATTTGGGGATCCAAAAGATGCTGGAACTGTTGTCCAGATCTGTGTGGTGGCCTTCCATGTCACAGGATTTGTGCTTTCATGCCCTATTTGTGCCAAGAACAAGACACCACGATATCCTCGGTATGGACCACTCCTTCATCTGTCCATTCCCAAGCGCCCGTGGACTCATTTATCCATGGATTTTTTTACGGATCTTCCTAACTCCCAGGGTCATACTACAATCTGGGTGGTGGTTGACAGATTCAGCAAAATGGCACATTTCATTCCATTATCTGGTCTACCCAGTGCTCAAGTGCTAGTTAACCTCTTTGTCAAGCACATCTTTAGACTGCATAGATTACCACTGGAAATGCATTCTCCGGTTAGAAAATCCCTATTTCGAAATTCTCTATTTCGAATGCTAAATTGCGAGAATTCGCATTTCGAATTTTTGCTATTTTTAATTTTCTTATTTTCTACATGTTCCCATTTCGAAACGCTTTTATTAAGAAACATTTATAATTCGAATATATTTCTATTTCGAATGTGTTATTTTCAAATGCTCTCTATTTAGAATTTTCGCAATTGCGAAAGTACCTCAATTATACAAATCCCTATTTAGAATGTGCTTCAATTTCGAATTTCTGAATAGCGAACATATGTCTTTTGTGAATAACTGAATTGCAAACATATATATATTCTGCTGCTTGTGTCACTTCCTGGTTGGGGGCTGGGGTTGCTGGCCGATCACTGTGCAGCAGTCACTATTTAGTCTCCCTCTTACTTCTCCCAGGTGCCGGTTGTAGAGTCTGTTCCTCAGTTCTGTGGCCTGCTACTTACTGTGTGCCTAGTGCTTCCAGCCTAGTGATCTGACCGTTGCCTGACCTACTTACCTGCCTTGAATCCTGCCCTAGCTCCCTTGTGTTTCCTTCCCAGGTTCTCACCCCTACCTTGTACTTACCTTCCCTGCAGTTCCTATCCTTACCTTGAGTGAATGTTTATGTTACCTCTTCGGAGGCACCGCTGTGTGCTTGAGTGTGTGATAGCCCTTGTACATCGCGTACCATCTCGTGAACATTCTTCTGTCCCACTTGCTGCGTTTAGTGTTCAGTGTTGTCTGTTACAGTCGGGTCGCACTCCTGGTGTTTCTCTCTTTTCCATGAGTCTGGTTCACCGGGGACCGTCCAGGCTATCAGGCCGCTGCCAATTCCATCCCCACTATCAGGGGTACTGGTGAAGACACCCTGGATAGTAAAGTCTCCGGTCTCCAGAAACCTACTCGTTCACTCTGCCTGTCTCTTTGGTGGTCACCTTGGTACTCACCAGGTAAACCCAGGGTACCACACTAACTCCCTTTCTGACCACTCCGGTACTGACCAGGTAAACCCGGAGTGTCATAACAGATTCACAGTAGGCCGATGCATAGGTAAGGCAGTCTAGCCCCCTCTATCACGGCTGTGCAAATTTGTTTAATTAATTGTGTTTTGTTTTCTTGTGAGTGGTAGTAAAGTGTGATTAACGTGCCTGCCACTTTAGAAATATATTTGCCATAGTATAGTTAAGGTTAGGATGAAAAAATTTAGCTGTCGCATTTGGACTCTTTGGAGATAGTGCCGTTGCGGGAACGAAGGCTTCTTGCTACAAACTTTTCAGTACTGAGGGCAGTCAACCCTTTATTGCCACCAAGCGATTTGTTGAAAGACAGATTTTTGTAGAAGCAAACTTCAACCACTTAGGATACGTCATCGGACTCAGGACGTCGTGCCCCCTCCATAAAAATGTTATTCTCAATGTTTATCAATTCTAGGGAGGCAGGAATAAAGTCCATGATGATCTATGTATTTTTAATGTGTATAAGGGTGACCAGATTTGATATAAATATGCCTGTCTTGTATAATGATGTTGTCACTGCTTTCTGACCCTCGGTGATCCACACTGTCTACGATTGCTGAGTTAAGGGCTCGATTCAATAAATTCTTCGATTGGAAATACTTACTGCTCATGGCTACTTATTCAAGTCTATTGGATGAACTGATTGAGAATTATTAGAACTTAAACAGTGGGGGCTACGTCTCGGTCTTCCCTGCTTGTGGCTCTCTCCTCATCTTCCTCCAAAAAAGGGTGGACAGCTCTGCTGGATCATACCTTCATAACTCGGTGAGTATCAGATTTATGCATATTATATATATGTGTCTGTACTCCGAGTTATTTTGTTGTTTGAAGGATGGATGTGAAGAGAGCATACAAGTGGTTGCTGAAGAAGTGAATTTAGGGAAAAGTTGTTTTTATTATTCTGTTTAGTTTTTGTTTTGTTATTGTTATACAAGTAGAGGTAGTATACTGAGTATTCTTTGTGGACTCATCACCCACGTATAAAGAATCAGGAGTATTACTATTTGTTGTGGTTATTGTAGAAGTTTTAGAAGTGCTTGTCCCTGTGATAGACGTATCCTTTAGGCGAATACAGACGTCCAGACAGGATGTGGTCTGTTATTGCTAAAGAAGGGAAAGTAAGAGAGGCAAAGTGTGCCTATAGTATCATGAAGAATCTCAATCCTGAGTACGTTAGATTCTGTGATAAATGGTGTAAAATGACTAAGAAAAGTGTAATATGTTAATATAAGAATTCTTGATTGTGTAAAAGCTAAGATTATTAAATTGTGGAGAGCTGGTTAATTGCAATGTTTGAATAAGTGGTATGAGCAGTCTAAATTGTATCAATTCGAGAAAGCACAAGATAAGAATCAGCCCGACGCGCTTGCGAGTGTAACAACACCTATACACATACCTACAACACACCCTACTCCTCCTCCCAGTTATTATCTAATATATTCTCAAAACATTGTGAATGTACCGGAGAATGAATGGCAGGAGGAATTACAGATGGCTCTTGTTGCCCCGACGTATGCTGGAGCTAGTGCACAAGCTAGAGCAGCCGCTGGACAACAACAAGAAGCACAACAAGTACCAGAGGAGCAAGTTTCACAAGCTCTCCTGAAACTTGCTGAAACGCTGTACAACCTAAACCTAAGCCAGAGTCAGAATCAGAATATGAAGAGACAGAGAGTAAAACAGACCCAGAAACATGCTCAGTCAGTAAAAAGGAAGAGAAAATAGAGGTAGCACAGTCAGGAAAGCCAAAAATAAGAACTCCTATTGAGAAATTATATAAAGCAAAAAGCTTAGTTATGAAGATACGGACAATAAACCAGTTGCACCAAAGATGCTATCACCTGCTTTAGCTGAAAGCTCACATGGACTAGTACACTTGGGAGCAGACAATATGATTTAAATCGTAAAGTCTTATTGGTACGCTCCAGGATTTACTACTTTCGCAAAGGCCAAATGTGATTCATGTGAAATTTATCTTGAAACTGCAGAAACATTGTTGTTGGAAAAAGAAAGTGATGATGTATAATTGTGGCATTAGTATGTAGACAAAGAAAAGATTTTAGACTATTGCAAAGTGTGGGAGGTGTATTCCTCCGGGTGAGATGATTTGTATGGAACAAGCATGTAGAAAAATATGGGATTCAGAAAGTTAGAACTTGGGTGCCTAGTCCAGTAAGAAATATTGGGAATTGTGCACAGATATGCAGGGAAAGTGTAGTTTAAACAACACATATCCAAAGCAAGGCAAAGATATCAGTATTGAAAAATGTTTCATTTGTGGAGTGAGTGGATATTTTCAGAGAAACTGTCCATTGCTTCAGTCACAACAAGGATATAACAGATATCCAAGATTTTCCTCTCGTTCAAGAGGGTGAGGACGAGGCGCACGACTTAATCCACTGTCCAGGGCCTCATATAACAGTAGCGGACCTTCACCATATTAGAACTACCTAAGGGAAACATAAGTTAAACCCTTTATGTGATTTTGTTTGGAAGCCCATATAAGCTAAGATGTTATTTCCCGCGACAAATGCAACATCCTCATGATTAACTGTTTATATGATACAGATTCAGAAGCAAGTAACTAACATCCATGTCCAAGTATTCCTCTATTCCAGGTTCTAACACTGACCACGGTACTCACAAACCTCAGCCTGGAGACTGGGTAATGATAAAAAAAACATGAGGAAAGGATTGGATCTTTGATGTAAATGACTATATCAGGTGTTACTGACCATACCTACTGATGTAACAGTCCAAGGGAAGAATACCTGGATCCACGTCTCTCATTGGAAGACCTTCATCCCACGAGAAAAAGGGGAGTCACTCTCAGAATATTGTTTAAGTAGTGGCCGTTGTTTTCATTGTAGA
>WWET01002197.1:31303-43265 GCA_011038615.1 Limnodynastes dumerilii
TGGGTGGTTGCTATGTGTGTAGAGAGAGAGAGAGAGAGAGAGAGAGAGAGAGAGAGAGAGAGAGAGAGAGATTTTTTTCAGTGTTTTTAAAATACAATTTCAACATAATCCATTCAGCCCTCTAGATACTTTATTAAATATGACCTTTGCCCCTTTGCCATCTGGTATCATACCTGGTTAATGTTCAAATATAGTAGCTACTTCCTGACAAGCTTGTCCAGTTACTTTGAATACTACCATACATTGGTCTGAGTACAACCAGTGGTATTAGTACCACAGGTTTGGAACCCCTGCTTTAGTGTATGGTCAGCTTTACTGTATTGTTTTTGTGTCCTTTTAGCCTGATCTCAGTTGATCTTATAGATACTATACACCTTTTTTATGACATTTTTCAAGCATAGCTGTTAGCTTGAAATTTACCAGCTGCTTGTTGTATCAGGTTTGTTATAGTTTACGTACTGTGGGGTGTGATTATATTCACTCCATCTTTTTGCTTTTTACTTATAGGATAATAGTCAACATATAATGCTGAAAGAAGTTAAATATTTTTTCAATTCAAGGAAAATAAATAAGAATAAGTTTTCTGCAGGGTGAAACATCACCTGTTTTGAAATTAAAAAAGATAAACTGTACACAGCTTGCTAAGAAAGCCGTAAGCCGCTGGCTATGATGTCAGTGGCAAATTAGGACATAGTCTTTCAGCACTTGGTGTTTTAGTGAAAAGCCTAATGATGTGGGAATGTTGGCTTTAGCTTCTGTATGTATGTTAGTGATACAGAGATACTGGTTTGTAGATTCTCATATACTGTTAGCTGCTGGAAGGCATATTCAGAATCCTCTGTAATATTGATAATATGAAATGTTGCTAATGTTACACTTATGGTTCAAAATGTAAATCTCTCAGATTTAGGTTATAATCTCAAAAGCCTTTAGGGAAATACACTCATGGGCCATTAAGAATTCATCAGGGAATTGTCAATGTGTACTCACATCATAAGCGTTATAGAGGTCAATTATCTTTGTTTCTACAGCCATATAAGCTACACTGACTGCTACGATCTACAATGAATTTTATAGACGTGTGTTGGTTATTTGTTACATGTGCTATCATCTATCTCGATTTCCTAGCCAGTAAGAATCTAACAAGTTGATATTAATGACCTTCCCACTTGAGACTTAATCTGGCTGTCAAGTGTTTCTGGGCTGAAGCCTAAGAAATATATTGCATTGGAGCTTTCATAAACAACTGTGCAGTCAGTTTTCCCATTACTTTTGTTATGGTTCAGTGTCTTTGAACAGAGTTTTTCCAGCACTTTTTGCTTGCAGTGCATTTGGCTTAATTCCCAGCAGGTGATGCTGTTTCGCAACCTGAACATTCCAAAAGTAGATTAGTAATCTAAAGGAAACAGAATAGGGAAGACTTTTAATTGCTTAATATATTCTTCTTGTGCCTGGGCTGTTCCAGACAGAGCTTAGTCATTCGAAGACCGTGAGCACTGGAACACTGATATATTCCTCAAAGTGTGAGTCCAGGCCGTGCATATTCATTAATTGTTTATTGCAAGGGTAAACAATTTGTATTGTAAATTATTGTTTATTTATTTCTTATGAACGTGATAGTCTGCGTGTCTAAATGGAAAGAACTCATTTACTGTTTTATAAATCACACCTCTTCCTCTCTTTCAAATGATCAATATTAAACACTATGTACAGACTGAGGTATGAACACAGAACACTATATGTGTGTATTTTATTGTTTTTTTAATCCCATTCCCACAATAATGCTTTTTATTTTTAATAATCATTTATTGTTTTCCATAGATGACATCAAACACAGCCACGGAAGCCATTTTGTAGACTTGGGTAACATTCATCCAGGTCATTTGTGTGTTTTTCGTCTGAATGATTTTGGAAGCTTCTAGTCAATTGATTGGCTGCTTCCTTGGTAATGTTTTTTAGATGGTTAAAAAGGCTTTTTTCACAGTATGTAGGCAACAAGAACAATCTTAAGCAATTTATTTACTCATAGTTCAGTCAAGATTCATAAGAGCAGCCAGGACAGTCAGTTAACTCTAATGACTATCTTGCTTCTCATACTGTGCCTTCATATTGCCATTGTAATGATGTATCTACTTAACAGTGGGTTTAAGGGGATAATTGTGCTATTAATCACAGCCCATGATCACAATCAGAGCAGAGAGGACATGTTTTATATGTGTGTCGAGCTGCCGCAAGATGGAGAATTTTGTCAGAACATGAATATATTTAAAGGTTGCATTCAATAATTAGATTTTCTGTTTAGAGGAAAGCTTGACATAGCTCATGTAGGTTAACATTGTTCATTTTTTTTACTTATATTTCTTTTAACATATGCTTTTCTACAAAGTGTTTACCTATTAAACCAGGCTGCTCATATGTGCTAATTCGATAAATACTCCCTGAGCATATTGATGACAACAGTAATGTAAAATATTTTCCATTAATGGTGCACTATACAACCCTATACATGCTAATTAAATCTTTAGATGATGATCACATGATATTCAGCTTTTTGCTATTCTAAACGGTGCTGACAGAAAATGAATTCTCCTATAGTTATGAAAACCTAATTAGTCAAATAAAGCAAACAACATAATAGTTCTGTAACACAGAAATAATCAAGATAATCCCTAAGTAACTGTGTGTATTTTTCTTCTTAAGAAGGAAAATATGCACAAAGATCCCTCCCCCACGCCCTCCCCGGATAAAGTAAATCCCTCCCCCCATCCACTCTTCTTAAAAAAGGACTGAGGCTGCCGTAGCACGCATCTTCCTTCTTGAATAAATGGTACGTAGATCGCGTAAATGACTTACTACACATGCATAGTAGGTTATTTCTTAAAATACCGCACTTAAGAAGCCAGAGCTTCTTAAGTGTGAATCCGGTCCTAAACTGCTTTAATCTCCAATGGCAACGCTGACCTGTCATCATAGGGACAATTTTACAAAGAGATATCTGGAAACCATCTCTGGTTCTCAAATAACTCTTTCAGATTGTTAGTTTTATTGTCTAGAACCAGATATCAATCCATCAGCTGATAAAGACATGGCATACTGCATAATGTCATTTTAATTCTGCTTTTTTAAGCAGAAAAATTTACATTGCACCTTTAGCTGGGTACACACTAACATTTTTTTAAAGGTTTAAAACTCACAATCTGAAGTCCTGAACATCTTCTCCATGCCCCAGTACACACTGGACAGAATTGTAGCTAAATATGTCCCATAACCCCCTGCTGCAATGATATGCCTGCCCACAAAGGTGGGCCTGTAGCAGGAAGAAGAATGGAAATCGTCTGAGTTACTAAGAATCGTGACATCGTTTGATTGTATCTTTTGGAAAGTTTAAAAGATACAAAGGAGTGATGTCTTGTACTTCGCAACGATCAGAAACTATATAAAAAACTAGTTTATCAGGTGATTGGAATGATAATCATGTAAAAAAGAGCCTTAATGTGTGACCACCATTACTCACAAACTCCAATCCAATCCTTTATTAAATCTTATAGGCGGGGGGCAGCCCAGAACATTTTTTTCTTTGGGCTAAGTTATGGCATCCTATTTAAAAGAAAACCAAGTAGAATACTGACTGGCTATTCGCAGGTACAAATACCTTCAGGCCAACCAGACCCTGATCATAGTTTTTCTGGCATTTTTGTTGTACGGTCACCACTACACACAGTGCAGATTCCCAAGTAAAACATTATTCATCTGAATGCAGCCCTTCCTCTCACTAGGAAACAGTTGGATCAGTGAGGAACAAGGCAATTTCTGAGTCACTGGTTTTTAACTAATGCAATATACTGTGGGGAAGGAGGGGGGGAATGTTTTTTTACATCCTCCTCCCCCAGGGCAATTACCCGCTAGGCATTCTAGGCGAGCACCTAGGGCCTTGGATTTATGTGCAGCTGTCTCCGTTAATGGGCCCAAGCCAGTTATATAGCTATTACTGGCTTTGGGCCTCTGTTCCCAGTAATGCACTGGGCGAAGTCAGGACGCCTGTGTAGGCGTCTATGACGCCTGAGAAATGTCAGGCACACTTTCAAATTTGTCCCATGCGTATTGCTACGCATAGGACTTTCTGCTGTCTCTCTCTCCCTCCGGCAATTCACAAATTCTTCACTGACAGGCTGTCAGTGAAGGCTATGAGTCATCCCCTGCAGAGAGAGACAGGAAGTCTCCAGCTCTGCAACAGGATGAGTCATCACCACTGTGAGACTTCCCCTCACAGGGTGTCAAGTGACCTCCCGGCTGCCGGCTGAAGAGACCTGACATCTTCTCTCACAGCCAGATCGTAAGGTAAGCTTTGTGGTTCACTTTTAGTTATGAATATTGAGTCCATTCTTTTTTCAATTGATGTGATTTCTTGCAAATGCCCTGCTATTAGGATGACTCCATATCCTGCAGATTGAAGCACTTACATGCACTCTTATTTTTTATATTTAGCTGTATTTTTGGATATTTTTTTGTTTTTTCACAATTGCACTTTTTTGGACTTACTTGAATGGTTTTGTTGACACTCTACCTCATGTGAAACTATATATATATTATATATATATATTTTATAAAAAATTCTCATCTTTTGCATACTCAAGTCTCTGTTGTCTTTTGTGGAGTGCTGACTAGACACTATTGTCTTATGGACTATATTATAACAGCTTACAGTCGTGCACCCAATTGCATTATTATTTAAAACTACTAGTGCATATATATTTTGCAATACACGTATGTATGTATGTATGTATGTATTTTATTATAGCATATTTCATATTTCTTTGTTTAAACCACAAAGAGCAGTTTTTACAGGGTCAAAAAACATAGAGAGTGAAAAATCAATAACTCAACACCCACACACCCACACATGATAAAAATGTTAAAAGCATGACACCATGCTGCAGCCTCAGAATCAGAAGACTGGAAGTTTTGCACTTTGTTTGTTTTTGACCCCCTATGAAAACCACTATTTGAGATTGAAACATTGGGATAAACTGTAATAAAATACCTGAAATGTTCGTTCTTCTGGCACACCCCCTGACGAAGTCTGCCCGACGAAACGCGTAGGGAGGGGCTAGGAATACGTGCCTCCGACAAATCCATACCCTACTTACCTGCATCTCCAAGGACCCATACGTACAGTCTAACCAGGACGCTGGGAAGCAGCTTGCCGTGTGATTGATTGGAGCGGGAATGTGTACATGCTGATACATGCTTGATTTTGGACCTCATTTATGCCGTCCTCGTATCTGGTACGCTGCTAATATACACACACATTCTATATATGGAGAATAAATAATGGAAAAGCGCTAAATTAGCCACATAATCTCGACAAAATGTTAGTTCAAATTGTATTTATTTATATTAAAACAACATATAAAATTGCAATAAACCAATAGTATCCTCTAAAGGGTTGTAAGATGTACCAAAAGAGGATATATACCTGCTCTGTAATAATAGAGTGATAAATATCTATCAGATATGAAAAGCCTTAAAAATCCACGGATATTTTACCAGTCTTTTAGATATATATATGTATGTGTGTGTATATCAATTCATTGGGAGGGGGCCTTCAAACCGGTATCTTGCTTAGATGTCTTAATCCGGCTCTGTCCTTGTTTCTCATGGTCATGATATTTTAAAGTGTCCACACAGTAGTTACACTATTGCATGTAATAGCGAGGGTTTCTTTGACACACACAGATGTGCCTCTGAGGAAGAGTTAGGCAGACATTCAGAAAGCCGGAGGAATAGTATGTGTTTTTATGGTCATATACATATAAGACAATACAATAATAAGAAAATATGATTTGCGCCCACCAAGGTATCATGAACAAATTCACCCATTCTTATGCCTTGTATTTTTCTGTCATCATGTATTTAGTGACTGCTATATATCTAAAAAATCATTATATAATCATCTATACCTTTTGGAAAGTTTTAAATCAATATAATTAATTAAATGCCTATATTTATGGCTTTCTACATTGATTTATTAGATAAATTTAGTACATTTTTCTGTTTTGTCTATTTCTTGTGTAGAAGGTTTTGGATTTCTTCAAAGTCATATATAAAAATGGAAAAAATTGATAAATATGCTGATATGAGGCTATCTATTGGCTGTGTGCTGTATATTGCTTAATATCATGGGTACAAGCTATTGCTTGCAAGTTGCATCTGGGTACTTGGCCTCTGTCTCGTTGTTCTTTAAGGAATGCCAGTCTGAATCCTACCAGAGTCCTGTTAATCCTGACTGCACCTGGTGAGTTCATGTCTTCAGTCTTTTTATTGTCTTTCCAGCCTATGGCCCATTATATAAACATGTGCAACCCGCTGCGAACTGCACTATTGTGTATGATTCTAGCAGCCACTATAGAGTTTAAAAGAGGTGACAGAAGTTCAAGGTGACGTCTTATACATATGCATTTCACAGTAGGGGGTCTGCATTGCTGTGGAATATACTTATTTAGTATCTGTTATAAGGTACAAAGACATACTGAAAAAGTGCTATAACAAAGACAAAGGAACAATGACAAGTCCAGGTCATTGGCAGAGAATAGCACAGGCTGGCTTATTATATTTAACCATATAGGCTTCACATCAGTCCCCACCCCTATTGGAGCTACATACTAAGGTCCCTAACACATACATACACGCACACACAGTCTAGGGTTAATTTAGTCAGCAGTGAATTAATTTACTAGCATGTTTTTTGGCAGGTGGGGGGAAATGGGAGCACCCAGAGGAAACCCACGCAGACACGGGTAGAACATACAAACTCCACACAGATAAGGCCTAGTCTGGGAATCACACTTATGAGCTCAGCGCTGTGAGGCACAAGAAATTACAGTGAGCTGCAGCGTGGATAGATCAGGGAGAGGCTGCATCGTAGATGGGAGAGAAGCTGCAATGTGGACAGACAATGGAAAGGCTGCAACATGAAAAGATCAGGTATAGGCTGCAGCGTGGACAGATCTGAGAGATGCTGCAGGGTGGACAGATCTGAGAGATGCTGCAGGGTGGACAGATCACGGAGAGGTTGCATCGTAGATGGGGGAGAAGCTGCAGTGTGGACAGACAGTGGAAAGGCTGCAACATGAAAAGATCAGGTATAGGCTGCAGCGTGGACAGATCGGATAGATGCTGCAGCATGGACAGATCGGAGAGATTCTGCTTCATGGACAGATCGGAGAGATGCTACAGCGTGGACAGATCAGAGAGATGCTGCATCATGGACAGATCAGAGAGATGCTGCAGCATGGACAGATCAGAGAGATTCTGCATCATGGACAGATCAGAGAGATGCTGCACCATGGACAGATTGGAGAGATGCTGCAGCATGGACAGATCAGAGAGATGCTGCATCATGGACAGATCTGAGAGATGCTGCATCATGGACAGATCAGAGAGATGCTGCACCATGGACAGATCGGAGAGATGCTGCATCATGGAAAGATCAGACAGATTCTGCATCATGGACAGCTCAGAGAGATGCTGCAGCGTGGACAGATCTGAGAGATGCTGCATCATGGACAGATCAGAGAGATGCTGCAGCATGGACAGATCGTAGAGATGCTGCAGCGTGGACAGATCAGAGAGATGCTGCAGCGTGGACAGATCGGAGAGATGCTGCGGCGTGGACAGATGGGAGAGATGCTGCGGTGTGGACAGATGGGAGAGATGCTGCAGTGTGGACAGAGCAGAGAGATACTGCATCATGGACAGATCGGAGAGATGCTGCAGCGTGGACAGTCCAGACGAGAAATGGTAGTGGTTACCCAAGCATGCACAGAAAAGGGGATGTGGGGGAGGGGGCTGCTCTGATGATTTGCATTTTAACAGATCACTTTCTGGCAATTCTTGGGGGAATTTCCAGTGAGACAGAATAGCTCCCATGACTGGTGTATCTATGAATATTTCAAAGGCAACAGGAGCTATAATCTGCATCCTAACCTTGACCATCTTCATCCAACAGAATAACCTTATCCCTCCCCTAACCCTAATCATTCTTGTGCTGCAGCCTTACCTTTACCATCCTCTCTCCACAGCCTAACCCTAACCAATCCCCTGAATGGAACTGAGAACAGGTCCCTTGTCGAAATATGAACACTGGACACCATACCCATTCTGAGATACAAATATACTTTACTGGAAAGCTGTCGGCACTGATACAGCCGTGATTAAGCTGTCGGCACTGATACAGCCGTGATTAAGTTGTCGGCACTGATACAGCCTTGATTAAGCTGTCGGCACTGATACAGCCGTGATTAAGCTGTCGGCTGTATCAGTGTCACAATAGAGATTGCCACAGCGGCGAATACACGCCACAGTGGGGATCTGCTGTCATATTCCCGTACTTGCTGCATTCGGAGAGCTGGGCACAGCACAATCACGTTAGGATCTGGTTCTAGGTCTCAGGAAAGAGCTTACAGGAACTTGTGACTAAAGTGTTTAGTAATATAAGGATGGTGGTTACAGAGGAGAGAAAGATATTAAGAAGCTGTAAAAGATGACCTTGCATGTAGCACATTCTGACACCACTTGCTTATGCTCCTGCTTGTATGATAAGCGTATTATAGAATCCTATCCTTTTGAAGGATACAGTGCCCTATTTTTCTTACAGTGCACAATGTGTATTAATGATTCATGCACCTGTCCACCAGCATGATGTTACTGGAAACTGTGTGGCCGTCTTAGTACTATGATTAGGTCGATCTGTGATGTTGTTGTGCTTTGGGATTTCTTTATGAAAATATCCATTAGTGTCTTATAATAAGTGCAATATTCTACTAGTTACATTTACTAAATAAACTAAGAATGAATAAATAAATAAATAAAAATATATATATTTAAAATCACTATGGACCCCCACACGTTTTCCGTATGTGCCGGGGGTCTGTCCGTCCGAGAGAGAGGTGAGTACACGCCCCCTGTCACTCCCCTCTCTCGTGTGTGCTTTAAGGCAGCTTATGCTGCCATAAGTCTGCATTAAGTCTATCGTGTGGATCAGCGGTCCGTATGACCGCTGATCTACTGCAATGTGGGAGACCCCTCCCACACTCTACAATCAATGCCTCCTCAAGTTGTGAACTGGCTGAGAGGAAATGGCACTTTTGAAATTGGGCCGTTCTAACTGGAGACCCACACCCGGGAAGCACAGGCCATTTCCACTAAAATGGGCTAGGACGGAACTTTGTTCTGTCTGAGACCATTTAAGTGGAAATCACCTGAGCTTCCCCTCTGCCCTCTAAAGCGGGCGGTGGGAAGCATGCTATAGTAATCCTAGAGTAACAACAGCGGGAATGACCTGTGCTTCCCCTCCACCCGCTAAAGCAGACGGGGGAAGCATGCTATAGTAACTCTAGCGTAACATCAGGAGGGTGCATGCCTCGAGGCATATACAATCGAAATCCCAGCCAGTAGGAAATGGCACTTTCGAAATTGGGCCATTCTATCCTAAGACCCAAACTCGGAAAGCACAGGTCATCTCCACTAAAATGGGCTTGGATGGAACTTTGTTCCCTCTGAGCCCATTTCAGTGGAAATGGCCTGTGCTTCCCCTGAGCCCGCTAAAACGGTCGGGGGAAAGCATGCTATAGTAACCCTAGTGTAACAACAGTGGAAATGGCATATAGAAAACATACTATAGTAACTCTAGCGTAACATCTAGAGTGCACATACGACATTCTTAGGTCAGAATCCAGTTGTATGTTAAACCTCATGCTTTTATTGCCTGTTGGAGAATGTAAAGTTAAATCCAGAAGACATTGTAAAGAAGGTTCTCCGCTAATTAAAGGGAGGTCATAAGGGGGTAGAGAATGTTTTTAGAAGTTTGGCTCCTATCCGTGCAGTGAAAAATATTGTTTGGAATAGTATCAATGCAATTCTGACTCCTATAAACATAGAGGAGTGTAACATGAGCTGTAGCAATTTCAGATGAGCAGCAAGAGAAGGAAAGCACGGACAGGGGGATCCGCTCACAGCACTGTTTCTCTTGGTGGTCTGTTTCTACTGATATAAATCCTTATTAGCCTTTCCAGCTCATCTAAGTGTTTTATCTTGCATAGCACTAAGCATATGTCAACAATCTACCAGGGACACAACTAGTTACAGTATAAACACAGTGACTTTATATCTGATGTGAGAAATCGGAGCTATTCTATAAATTAATGGGGTATTATATAGACGATACTGCATTTTATATACATATTACTAAGTATTATCATTAATTCAGACCAGCAAATCATTTAGTCTTATTGGGCCTGATTCACACCTAAGAAGCTCTGGCTTTTTTTTAAAGAAATGTGCAGTAGGTTATTTACGCTGTCTATGTATCACATAGGTACGATAGGTACGTAGGTTTACCGTGTGCGGTCTTTAAAGGCCACACATAGTGGTTTAAGTAAAGGGAGGTGTGCCAGTGCCGTCTCTGGGAAAAAATAAAAGGATTGGGTGGGGGAGGTATTTAAATTAGCCAGGGAGGGTGTGGTAAGGAGAACACCGTGTATGGGAAGATACAGTAGCCTATGGCACTCTTAAGTGCCATTAGACTCCTAAAAACAGGGGCAGATTGTGGGGTTGGACCTAACTCCCTGTTAAGTGTGAATCAGGCCCATTGGGCCTGATCCAGACCTACGCCCGTGAGCGTAGCGTATGATCGCCCGGGCGTATAAACTTTCACGCCCATGACACTCCCATTGATTGTACCTACTTACGGCGGCTGAACCCTACCCTAACTTTTTCCAGCGTCCGTACGAATTTTCGCACCGATACGCTGGTCGTACGAGGCTTAGCACGCCCATACTGTACAATTTAAATGGCTATCCCCGCCTCTGTGTAGTAACTCGAGCGTCCGGACTATCGTCGTACAAAACGCACGCCCCTTGGGCGAAAAATACGCTCAAAATACGCTCGCTGTACGCTCATGTCCTTCGGACGACCGGAAGTTGTCATACTGCACATGCGCAGTGCGTTTTTTCTCCCGGTTTTACGCTCCCGACCGGCGTACGATCGCTCGCGGGCGTAGGTCTGGATCAGACCCATTGAGAGTAACACAAATTTTGCCCTCTGTCACCTCTTTTAATAGTAATTGAAATCAGAGGGTTACACCACATGTCACATGCCCTGTGACATGAAACATTTGCCTCTATCAGATTGGAATATTCATGAGACTCCCGAAATATGGGCATTCTGGAAGAGCCTGCGAATCTCCCACAGTGGGCTTGAGGCCGTGGTTTGCCAATGAACACTACTTTTCCTAGTGTTGCTAGGGACTGGCCAGGACTTGAAGACGCAATTTACATCATCAAACCCCGCCCCAGCCCATAGAAATGCTCTAAACTGTCACTGGTGGTCAGAGGGCGGCATAAAGCCCCTGCCAAGGCATTTTTCGCTTCCCTCCGGGATCTCCCGGGAAGAAGCATTGAAAAGCAGACAACCCTGCACAAAATAATTGCAAATAATATTTTAGATTTTTGATAAAAACATTAGGGTAGATCCAGAACTCCGCTCTGAACCCTACCTTAAATTTTGGCAGCGTAACCACTCGGATCCGCTCATGCACGTATAGGCTGTCCATAGTTACGCCGCTAAGCACGCCCATACTTTACTATTTAAATGCCAAAACCCGCCTTTGAAGCGTAATTTCAGGTGTCGTAAGGCTGGAACCCACCTCGAACGTATTTACTCAACTGATACATGAAAGGCCCTTACGCTCAGAGTTACGTTACGTAGCGTATCATCTGTCGTGCGCATGCTCAGTACATACCAAATCGCGTTTTTACGTCTCCACCAGGCGTAAATACGCACCGAAACGTTGTTCTGGATCTATCCCATTATTTATTTATTTTTTTAAATATTACTGCATGTATAAATGATTTACCACATTCACAATACTTCAGCAGTGATTTCTGTCACTTTGCATTGCATA